>PNEQ01001494.1:0-31164 GCA_003012365.1 Medauroidea extradentata | reverse complement strand
GTGTTGGTCTGGGGAGCCATGGAATGACAGAGTAGAAAATTCTAGAAAAAGTGATGCAATCCAAGATGGCGACCGGAAGTAGATGACGACCGGAAGTGATGCAATCCAAGATGGCGACTGCAAAAGGTCAAGGTCATCCAAGATGGCGGACGGGATCCAAGATGGCCGCCGTGTGTCCCCCGGTCCCCCTCCCCCCTCCACTGTCCCCGGACATACATTTTACATCTACTCACGTCAAAATGTCTGCATTGAACAAACAGGGAAAAAAATTTCTACCCGACTCAACGAACACCTAGCAGATATTAAGTACAATACAGACAGAGCAGCAATAGCCCAACACTATCAAAAAACAGGACAGTGCATTATTTTGACTAGGTTAAGCATATTGCAAACATACAACACACACACAAATATCAGAGAAGCAATTAAATTAAGGAAATATCCTAATAATTTTTATAGAGTCAGTAAAATTTTGAATACTGTGCTCAAATCTCTCAAAAAACAAACCACATTCACAACAGAAGAATAACATGAAGACACGGTGCACCAATGAGGAACAAGACTGCCTCGTATTGGCCAGAAATCTCGGTCAATCACAGCACAGCTGGGCTGCGGTTGGCTGGCACATCCAGTATATATTGGGCATCCGAACAGCTAGACAGCCGGGGTGCATTTGATTTCACAAACACCCAGCGAGTTATGGAAGCTTCAGATTTCGGTCTCGCGACAGCGCGTCCTCGGATAACACATACGGAAACGGCGACGGTGGCTCGAACATAGTAGCCTTACGGGAGGACTTCCTCCAGTAAGGGTAATTGGAAACCTGCCTAAGTCCTACGACTGTACGGGTCACCCAGTTTAGGCAACACTAGTACGATGATCTGAATGGCTAGTGTTCACTACCGATCGTGGGATGCGGTGACCATCTGCAACAAGACCCGTCCCTGGGTTGCGGATAAGGTATTACAGCTTGCTGGAGTGACTGGGTATAACCAATACCAGCCCGCGGACCAACTGGCGGGAGTCGTTGAAGTGTCATCCTAAGTCGCTGTAGTAGAGAGGCTGGACCTGAAATCTGCAAGGGATTTTACTGGAACTAGATGCCAGTCATGCCGCAGCAACAACTACGAACTGCTTTTACAGCTTTTCAACACACTACTACAACCCCACTAAGGCGGCTGGTTATCTGTGAAAGGTTCAGTCTGCTCAACGAGGGATGAGATACCTGCTCGAAAAATCAACGATCTGTGATGCACCACCGAACTCCGGTGACAGATGCTACGACACTGCCACATATATTACATAAGCCGGCTCCAAACCCAGTTGGAGGGGGCTGCACAAGTACATCAAGAACAGCGACATCAGCCCTTTCCCTTTCTGGGTCCGCAACATGCAGCAGGTTTCCTCCCGTGTTGACGCTGGTTTACTGCTTCCTCCCAATTTGTAACTTCAAAAGGCTGTAAGGGACCAAATACGCGGGCTATCACTTGACGCACCGCAAACCGTGGCGTCTGCCTCTTACTCTTAACTGAGCGAGAAAGAGAATGCACAGTCCCCAATTTTACATTATTACGAATGGCGTATAACCTAGTCGGCTGGAGCTAACTATGTCCTCTCACTAGAACACTCCCATCTATCAGGGAGGTCCCAACAAGCCAGCTGGCAGGTCGGGGATTACCTTGTGATGTAAAGAGGGGGTAGTTAAAAAAATAAATATTCTCGACCTCAGTACAACCCTGATGATGGAAACGACTATTACTGCAGAAAAGTCGGAAGGAACCGGACATCGGACGTGGCCTCAACCCAGAAGCCGAGATCTATACAATATATAAGTTGTTGCTGTACTCATTGTTCTTGGTTTAGGTCTGGCTGCCTACACCTGCGAACTCTCCCTCCATTTACATCCTACCCTACATAACGATAGGGAGAAATCAAAACGAACAAGAAACGTTCTTTAGGAAAGCACAGTATTTTATAACTTAGCATTTTGTTATCTTATACGACTTGATCACGATGTCACACACCAAACTAAGAACCAAATATTACTTTGTAGGGTCCGTAGCGGTTAGCAGTACGACATAATAATGAACTCTTTTTTTTTTGTCACTTAAAAACTCCAGGTTTTCGACTCTAGACTAAATTCGACAGCTTGTAAAGTAAATGTATCACATTTGCTATCCAACACAATGTCCCAGTGATAAACAGCTTAACTCGTATTAGCAAAAACTAGAGTTCAATTCTTGTTCCAGAAATCCAAATTATGAATTTCCATAGTTTTCCGAAATGACTCCAGGTGAGTATTATGATTGTTCATAAACAGTTACTTCCTTTCCGTTTTCTGTACGAGACAATGATTCCGGCTTTGATGACCTCACTTTTGAAGAGACATTAAGTTCTGCATACTATAGTTTCGCTTTTTATGACTGGAATATATTTTTTGCTGAAACTCAACGTGACACTTTGCAGTGAAATAACCAAAACCTATTAAGTGAAAATGTTTGTCAAATGGGCAATAGTCTAATTAGCTTGATAATTGCATAGTGCATACATTCTACAAGGTTTTGAAAACACATAAAACAGTCTACATACACATAGTTAAGAAAGTTTACTGTAGTTATGACGTATTCAGTACTACAACGCTTTTCACAAATCCCTACGAACTTACTGTTTTAACATAGATCCGCCGAAAGTTCGAGCCTTGGCGCCTTTGTCGAGGCCATCCAACTTATCCATGTCCTCCTCATCCAGCTCGAAATCGAACACCTGGAAATATTCCGTTTTTACCGTTACAGTTTAAACTATGTTGTCCAGAGTATTTGAGTATAATGGTGTCAGTAATATATATTCTCACAAGTTCCTTCAAGCAATAACCAATCTGTAACACAAAATAAAAAAAAATGTTTTTACACAGGTAGCTGTGTAAATACCACATTGTTTCTGTTTTCAAGATTACCATACGTTATCAAATAAAATACGTCAGTCTCGTATGCATAAGCTATATGAATATTTTTTACATTACGAGAAATGAACAGGTGAAATGTTTTAACGCAATAAAGACAGGCAACGTAATAAAAATTTGGAATATTATTACCATTTGAAAGTATAACAAAGCTATATAAATTCAATATTTAGCAAATAAATACTGCTGGGTTTGTCACGTTTCTCCCTTATTGACTACTGCATTGAAACATTGTTAATACAAATAATTGAAAAATTAATCATTAAAATGTACAAAAAAAGTTTACTTAAAAGTTAGGTAGCGTGAAGAAATATCTAGAGAATGAGAAACCTGGTCACAAAAATGGTTAGTTAATCAATGTGAAAATTCAGTTTCCAAAATTCACACAATTTATGTTTCTACTTGCTTGATTGAAATGAATGGGTTTGTTTATTTAGTATATATATATATAACTAAAAATAATTAGGAACACATCATGTTCCCAACAAAATATACAAGCGTGTCAGTTTACAAAAGGTTTATCAATAAAAGTTGGATGTTTTTAATAACTCAAATTAAAGTTAGTGAAATAGCGTATTTTGAGGAAAAAATTTGTTCTTCGAAAATTTCAAACTACAAATACGCACACAATATAATTGAGTGTGCAATTCTTCTCGTCGAAGATATATAAATGACGAGTTCTTAGTAGTGTGGGATAGAAACCTTCTGGAATAAGGTTTCTAAAGTGTTTGTATAATCTTTCACTAAAACTTTCACCATGCATAGGACCAGGTTTTTATGTTCGTCGATTTTAGAAGGGAAAGAAGGAGTTAACACAATCTAAATAATCGTTACCAATATATGTAAATAATTTGCACGATTCTCTTAGTGGTCTTTAGATCTCTACGTTTCCGTACAGTAGTAAAATATGTTTCATTCTTGAACTTGTAAACTTGTTTACAATGGTCAATTAAATTAGCACTCCTTAAAAAATTACCTTTACATAGTTTATTATTGATGCAAATAAATTAATTAAAAGGTTGAACAAAAGTTAGTATGAAAGAATAGATGGAAAGTAGTATAACTCACTTCCTACATAAACATAGCTTTTTGCGTCATTGTGTCATATAACTGAGTCACGTACTCCAAGAGTGTCGTGACAGTGGATAACATTAAGCGCCCTAGACAATCCACAGAGCAGTTTACACTTCCGAAAAATGTAATGAACTGTGAAAACGTTAGGCTCTATATCTGTGGCATGTCCACTCAGTTGTAACATAATGTTGGAAGATAGCAATTATTTTAGATTTTCCATAGAAAATTAAGGATATGCTGTACAACGTGACTCAAGGTCTCACTCCAATGTCAAGTTAACACTGTAGGCGAACAACATATAGCAACCAAACACTTTCTTCGGATGTGAAACCGTTTAATTAAAAATGATGTACTCCATTGCCTCGGTATGATTCATTTGATCTCGACAATCAACAGGGACGCTTACATTGCGTAGGAATGGTATAGGACTTTTTAATTTTTTAATCAACCAGTTATAAATTGGTTTTAAACGTAAAAACGTAATAATTTTCAGGTTTGAAAATTAAATTGTTAATTAGTGAACTCAATGAAGATACAGATACAGAAAAACATTATTTTACATCCAGGTCGTTCTATGAGGTACTTAATAACAATACTAGGATAATCTGAGGTTGCAAACCAGCGAAACATTAAACCTTGTCTAAACCAATATGTCAGTATGATACTTTACAAGGCAGCTATAACGACAGCAAAAACTTTATAAGGAGATCAAATCTGCATGTGTATTACACACAGAGGCTTAGAAAATATACAGCAGCTACGAAAGCCTGCGATGTAATTATTTAACTTTCCAATATGTGATTGTTGTGATTTTATAGGAAGTTTGTTAATTTCAGCATTCTCAATTACTTACATTTAGTAGAAAATTCACTAAGATAAAAAAGTAACTTATTTCATTTGATTCACTTTTCAGTTAGTAATAGAAAAATTGCATTGTAAAAGTAAACCAAAGATTTTTCTGTGTATGTTATTCAAAGAATGTTTACAAGAATTCGAAAATAAATAATAATAATATCAAAATCTGTTCAATCATCCATTTTAGAGAAAGTTCAGTAAAACGTATTGCACAACGCTGAACAAGGCACTCTGGCATGAAATACCTTTTTTGTGAATTATAGTTTAATATCGGAGAGCCATCAGTGAAAAAAAAAAAAAAAAACTAAGACTGTTTTCTGTTATCCTTACCGACTCTGGGTTAGCTGAATAGTGAAAACGTATATAGAACGTATAAAACTTACTTTATAAACTCATACCGGTACCGATTGGTCATGATTTATTGGAAAGGACAGTATACACATCCTAAACTCCATGTGACAGAGAAATCACTAGGCTAAGATGGAGAATGTGTTGCTCACTCACCTTAAAGTTCTCTCTGATGCGGTCTGGGTTGGAGCTCTTGGGAATGGCGATGATGCCTCTCTGTATGATGTGTCTGATCAACACCTGTGCCGGAGTTTTTACATGCTTGAATGCTACTCCCAATACTACCGGGTCAGTCAAGGGAGACAGCGCCGGCTTCCTGCACACACACACAGGTCCACAGTTTGCTACCTAGTACCTCTATTGATAAATATGACCAAATAGCCTACGCAAATAAATGTATGCGTATTTTGACGTATTTGTTTAAACTTAAGGGCACCCTCTACCCGGACTTGCTTTCAATAAAGTCGATACTGGCTCGCACACCTGACCCATTAGAGGCCACGGTGGTGTAGTTGTCAGACTCCTCAGCTCTCACCAAGGCGATCTCGGGCCTATTCCTGGCAGGATTTGGTCTCCGATTTTCGCCTTTGGGTTATGTGAGGCGAGAGGAAATTACCGCCCTTTAACGAGATCTTAAAAGTCGATGTGGGAACTGTGCCCGATGACGCAGTTGATCAGCGAGATTTCTCGGATAGCTAGCGTTTGTCCCGTCACTTCATTTTGAAACTATTCATGTTCACCTCGTTCATCCTCATCAGCTCTCAAGATCTCGATGCCAAATCACCCATACCGACTTCAATCTCACTTTACTGACATTATAAATAACCTCTAACTGAGAATTTCATATATTTTTTTTCATGTTGTCATTAATATTCGAGGTATAGTAGTTTATTACTGAAAAGGCAGAAATCGTACACTTAAAGCACCATTTTCAGGGTATCGTGGTAGTGAAACTCGATGCACACGAAAGCATTGAGATCATAACATCTTGTGTCGATGCAGCATTTGTAACGTTCATTATACGAAGAGCTCCCTGTGGGTCTCTTAACAGGGCTGCAGAAGAGTTTGTTTTCGGTTTGCCCCAAACGGTACTGTAATATGTCTTTCAATCATATACTAATGTCCACTCCCTGCATTATTTCGGCCTTACATTACTGAGAAATTGTATTTAATGTAAACTCATGATACGTCAACGGGCACACAATATCTCAGTAGATCATTATAAGGCGATTGAAGACTTTCCTCAGTTACACTTACAGTGATGAATCCAATCGTATCAAACGAGACATACAGATGTATACATATACATTTTATATCCAAAATGGTTGAACCATATATACAATTGTAAGATACTACACAGCTCCAATCCTTGAGAAATTTCGTCCATCGCTGACGGAATTACTCTTCTACACAGTCACACAAATACTCGTTCGATGCTAGCCGATGTCTATGAATATTGCCTGTTCATACAAAAAGATCCAGGATGTAATAACGATGTGTATGCGGTAGCAGCTCCCAATCAAATAGCTAAAGAGTATTTCACACCACGTTAGCAGTACGCATGAGAGAGTTATAATTTGTGTTTAAATATATTTAATTTACTAACATGAATAAATCAACAAGCATGAATATTGAATGTAATTCTTCGTACAATTTACTGTCCATACTCTATTTCAAAACTGCAGTTTCTCGTGCCAACAATGCCAACTCGATTAAATGTATGCCGGCATACCTACACACTGCCCTCCACAACTGATGTACAGGCAGGTATACGTTTAAATATTAACGTTTTTCTTATAATTCAGAAACCAGTACAATCCAATTCTTTAGAAGCAAATGCTAGTAAACTGCAAATAACCAATGTAAGCCTGCAGAGAATATTCCATTGAAAGAGAAGTACATATTATTTACTGTCAAAGTTTTGTATATGTCTTAGTTTTGTTACTTTTAATATAGTTCATATCTTACAAAACATACTACTAAAGTGTCCATGTATGGTTGGTAATAAAAACATTTACTTGGAGTGTATATATATATATATATATATATATATATATATATATATATATATATATATATATATATATATATATATGTTCATTTACTTATTTATTTATTTACAGGACGTTTCTTAAATAGGGGGACAAACTTCGCATGCATGTTCCTCTCGAAAAAAGAAGACAAAAACATATAATGCACTATTCACCTAAATGTTATATTAAGGGAGTTATGAGCCCCCAAATATCAAATTTGGAAACCGTATTGTCCCAAAATATCGTAAACGAATTGACATAATAATACAATGTTTTCAGCATTGTTTAATGCTATTGGGATCTTCAAACCAGCAACAAAGTCTGGTTGATACCTTCCTCCCTTATGAAAATAGAGGGGGTGGCTACCCTCTAATTGCATACAACTTTGTCAACGTCAGGATATGTGAACAATTTAATACGGTGTATTGTGTAATAAGACCTGTGTGACGAAAAATGTCCTCTTGTTGCAACTGTCTAGGACCTATCGTTTTCGTGTAAAACGCACTCAAAGGTTCGGTTGCTGCTACAGAGGGCCAGGAAGGAACTGTTGGAAACGGAGGCACTGTATTGTTTGAGACGTACGACATAAGAGTGTGAACATGAGTGGACATTTCTGTTACTAACAGTTGTATTATTGTTCGCATATCATTTTGCAGAGTATTTCCTGTAACATTGTTATTATTCCTATACCTTGCATAAATGCCGTTTACATACTACGTCAATTTGTGATTCATTATGTTAGTACTTGTCTGAAAAATGATACATCACTTGACATAAACAAACAATATCTTCAGCATTGCTCATGGGGTCTTCAACCCGACCGCAATAGCTGGTTGATATCTACCAGCCTTACCACAATACGTAGTAGGGGTGGCTACTCTCTAATGTTATGTCAATTCGTTTCCGATATTTTGGGACAATACGGTTTTCAAATTTGATTTTTGGGGGCTCATAACTCCCTTAATATTACATTTAGGTGAATAGTGCATGAAATGTTTTCGTCTTCTTTTTTCGAGAGGAACATGCATGCGAAGTTTGTCCCCCTATTTAAGAAACATCCTGTACATGTTATCGAAGTATATATAACAATAATATTTTCTACCCAACAATTGTGTTCTGAATTGCTCGTATGAACAGTAAATCGTACAATATTATTCGTTACCATATTTTACACTCTTCTGACATTCCTACTATTTTCAAGTCAGTATGTTAAGGCGCAAGGAACATAAAGTCTATGTATTACTTCAAAACTATCTGTCTATTATACTATCGTAAAAATTCAAGATTTGCGTGAACCTCAAAGAGTGTTCTAATTTTCATGATAAAAATTAAAGTGCCTTTTTCGTGTAGTCTATATGGACACAAATCAGCACAGAAGAATATATGTAGAAGAGAGAGAAGAATTTTTTGCAGATTTTATGACACTTGCATGCCACTGTCCTTTGGTTCGTGCAAATATTCATTTCCATTTTCTGTATGTGGATATTTTTATGCATACTAAAATTAAGTTCCATAAATTTTGATTTTCATAAGAACATTTAAAAATAAATGTCTGTATTTATTTCCACAATGTACTTGCAACACAGTATATGATATCTCCACTGGCGTGGATTTTGGCAGAACCTGCCCTCCTATACCTGATCCTGAAAGTAGACCAGGGGTATCATTACAGAAATAATCCAACTGGAAGTGTGTCAAGCCTCGCCAGAAGCTCCTTAAATTACCTGTGTGGGCTACCAGTATTGTATTTTCACAGGGCTGACAGGAAAAGTTGATTGGCCTACCAGAATAATAAACCTCTTTCTTAGCGCGGTGGGTGGAAGACGTTACAACCTCACTTGTCAAGTCCAGTGCGGTTTATCCATCAGTGACCACCTTGACGAGGTAGAGGGCCTACTCCCTAGCAACATTGAAATCGCACAATGGCGAGTACTAATAAACGGACCAGACTAATGTTCCATCGCAAGGGACCAAGGCATTGGGTTATTCCACACACGTGAGGATGTTAGCTGCTGTTCTACTGTGTTGGGCCAGTGTACTAGGGCTTACGGGAATGTCCAAGTGTATCCTTGACTTTATCCCAGGAGTCCTCCAATAGCTATCCCTATGCAGGATTACCAAACAATGCCCTACCAAATCAAACCCACGATCAGCACAACACAAAACCGGGGCTTCCATACTTATATATATAGAGTACGGATATGAAAGCATGTGAGTTTTCAGCATTGGATATGACTCTTCAAAGTTTTAGAACACCTTCCGCAAAATTTAAATCTACGAAATCAGTTCACCGACGCGGTCTCTAGCTGGGACATGCAATCTGTTCGTAGGTACACAGCTGATCGAGGAATCCAGCCGACTTCTGGAAGCCAAGCCGGAACGCGGTGTGGGTAATCCTCTGTGTATCAGAAGTGGCCTTAACTATCCCATCTTCATTCACGCTCGATTAACTTCCCCCCGCCCCTTCAGTCCAACACTGCTCCATACTCCGCTGACCTCACCTAACCCTCACCAGCGCTAAAGACCTCGATGTTAAGCGCTGACCAAAATCTCTCTCTCTCCATCTCTTTCCATTAACCACTTTGTAAACGCTCTGCATTTTTAGCCCTTACACACGAGAAGGTGCGGAGATGTATTGAAGTGGGAACGGCTACGTAATCGCATCACCCCCCCCCCCCAATTACAGGAGTACAATATAGGCCAGGGTAGAAGCTCAGTAGGATAAGGTAAAAACAATGGCGAGTCAACTACACTTTTACACTTCAAACACAGGGGTTTTCAATGCGTCAGAGGAAGACAAAGAACTAAAATAATTGGACAGTACGTACTTGCAACATATATTCCGGAATCTGATGGTCAGGCATACTATCCCACCTTATTTCCCTGTGCCAGACACCTCTTGGATTATCGTGGATACCATTATGGTCATTCAAATGTGGACATTGTCCAAACCTGTGTCCTAGTCATTCTTTGTAGCAAGGCTAACATGCTACCAGCTCCTGAACTATCCATAGTCAGTCAGGAGCAGATGGATGCAAGCCTACATAAATGGAAACACCCATTCCAACCACAGTGGGTGGAAGTGGTTAGCACATAATCTGTCAACAACCACAACTGGATTAGACACTGTGAATGGCCTTGACTAGGCCGATACCTATCCAACCTCTATGAAACCACTACGTAACTTGTCCTGTTTATAAGATGGACTATATCTGAGAACTTTTCCGAGGGCTGGACATCATTAAACCATCCTCAATACCCAATAGGTAGAGCATCGATTTTACGGCGAAAAGATTTTTGCACCATTGGTTTCAAAGCCTTGTGTTGTCATCCGCAACTCTGTTTCATGGCTAGAGCCCACGATTTTTGGTGAAAAGAATTCTGCAACAATTTGTTTCAATACCTTGTGTGCACAAATGCAGCTCTGCTTCTTGAGTATTGGCAGAATATAGGCGTGGCTCATTTGACTGTGCCAGCAGGGGCAAGGTTACTGCGACACCACACGTCTGTGATTTGCGGGTAAAACCCCGAGACGCTGAGAATTTAAAACAGCCAATCGCTGACCACGAAGCAGAGCTGCATATGTGCACATAAGGCATTGAAACAAATTGTTGCAGAATTCTTTTCACCAAAAATCGTGGGCTCTATTCATGGCCAGTGATTGGACGTTTTGACTGTGACTTGTCTTGATGTTCTACTGACAAATCACATACGTATTGCATTACACTATCTTTATTGTTATTGGTGCAGTCAAATGAGGGGCCGTGTCTGAGCAAAGACGCGCTGCCAATAGCCGTGACGCAGAGCTGCCGACGTGCACGCGAGACATTGAAACAAAATTATGCAAAAAGCTTTTCGCGACAAAATCGTGGCTCTACCAATAGGAAACAGTCTAAACTCTGCCAGAACAGATCTCAGTGGGCATTCGGGAACCCCAAATGTGTAGTTTGGACCACTAACGTCTAGACATCCTTCAGTCCTTCTCCAGGTCTACCCGCGATCGGCTTTCACGTAGATTCCTGGAATACTTGCAAAATACCATGTATATCAGTTTTCAGTAGAGCAGGAGTCAGTCCATCCAAAGCTTCAGAAACCCTCCGCCAAACCAACTGTGCTCGAGATAAGGAGTACAGACTACCATTGCGAGGCCAAGTTGATATACAGTTTGTTCATAGCATGCTTGCGACAGTAAAAGGGTTTCGTCTAGTTGTATTGAATATGTTTACCAAATTCATTATTTTTAACACGACATATTATCTGATTGTAACGAATATTTGCACAAATGAAAGGATAATGGCATACAAATGTCAGAATATCTGCAAAAATTCATTTCCTTCTTCTACATATTTTCTTATATGCTGATTTTCTGTGCATACGCGAAAAAATGCACATTCTTTTTTAACATGAAAATTATATCACTCTGAAGTTCACGCACACCTTGAATATTTACGAAACATTATATACTAATTTTAAAGTAATAAATAGGCTATGTTCCTTGCGACTTGAAATACTAACTTGAAAATAATAGGACTGTCAAAAGAGTTTAAAATACGATAACATTTTTTTCTGATGACGCCTAGGGATAGACGGGATTACGGAAGTAATGTTACGTTTAGAGTCCTACGTGGTAGGCGTTAGATGCCGCATTTGGGGCACGGAAACAGTTAGGTGGTAATAGTTGAATTGGCTCGTGTTGCAATAACCGTTTCGACTTTATGCGCGGGGTGCGAAAATAGCGTGCAGTGTTTCAGTCATTGGCTTTGTAACCGAGGCGTGGTACATAATTCAACGCTAAAGGCATTCATCTATACATGTAGGTTTCTTGAAGCCAATTTGCGAAAGTTAAACAACAGCAATCCTAGACAATAGTTTTAGCCAAGACTTTAAACAAAATTGTTTCCAGTGTTACGAACTTTTGAGGCACAATCTCTGACGCCGGAACCTTGTGCATTTAACTGCGGCGCGAGAGATCATGCATAATGAATTAGTAATTCTGGATAAATATTTACTCATAAAGATGGCAAATACCACTATCTAGAATTGTCATTGAGTATTTTATCCATACTGGCTTCGAAAAAAGGGTAGAAATCAATTGATGTTTTCAGTGTTTATTTATCTACCACGCACTATTAAAGGCCATGATCCGCCATTTCTACTGATTTTACAATAATAACTTTTTTATCCTAAACGAGAGGAGTTATTGAGAAACTGTTGCACAGTTTTGCTAAAACCGGTGTATAATATTAACACAATTTTTTCAAGAAAAAATACACAATTGTTTCAGCTATTTATGCAATTAAGAAAATTCTCGTTATGAACTAACTGGCCAAATCTATGTAAATTTTTTAACTAGAAAAATTAAACTACCCAGAAAAAATCATTTTTTAACAAAACTGAGCAACAGTTTTTCGATATCTGCCGTCGCTTAGGAATACAAAAATAAGTACCGTGAGAGCAGTAAAAATTAAAGATAATGGCCCCAGTTTTTTATTTTCACAAAGTGCATAGTAAAGTCCAGTGCATTCATCTCTAATTTGTTGTACGATTCTGGTTGTAATGAAAGCAGTCTGAATATGCCGTTTTTAGCCATTTTCAGGTGGCCGGAAACCATATTTCTAAGCATGACACCTAGAAAACAAAAATAGATAAGCATAGTTTTAAATGTGTTTTATTTTTGTAGATAAAGATATCGAACTCACGTTCAGTAGTATTCTTAAGAATACTTTATCCTAACACAGTGCAACATTGCTCATGCGCCAGCTGTATAAGGCTCTTTTAAACTCCACGACCATAGCAGGTAAGTTGAAGTACATGTTTATCTAACAAGCATTTTAGAACTGTGTTGGTGTAAAAGGTTAGAAATGTAGCTTCTTTGTATGATTTATAATAAACATAGTTTCCAGAGTTTCTTATGTATAACCTGTATGTACTGCAGTTATAGCACAGTTATGTACTGTTATAGATCATGTAACCTTTTTACTCAGCACAATATTGTATTAGACACACTAGTGATTTTTAATTGGTAAAACGATAGTGAGACGAATAACTCGTGTTTTTATCAATAACAGCCGAAGCCTTTTGCGTTTTTGTTGGAATAAGTTATGTTTAAAACAATTGAACAGCCAAACTGCTTTTGCGAACAAGTCCCCGCCATTTGTAATTTTCCACTTGTCTTTATTAAGGTCGTGTTACAATTTAGTTGTCCCATGCTGTGTACATTGGACACTGCGTGCCGACTGTCTCAAATAATCACGTGACATTGTCCATTGTACCCCTTGATGTCTGTTTGTCCCATGTCTCGTTTTGTCTCATGTATATAGCCAATATTCCTACATTTGTCCCTTCGTCCTATGCCCTTCGCCATGTTAAACAAGAAGATTTTTCAAATCATTAAAAGCCGCCGAAAGTAAGCTCGAAAAAATAAACATTCGTATTCATAATGTCAGCAGAGTACATTAAAGGTAACGAGATGATTATTCAAACAATAAAATATTATTTAAACTAAAAGAAACGAGAATATGTTTCAC
Source organism: Medauroidea extradentata (assembly GCA_003012365.1). NCBI lineage: Eukaryota > Metazoa > Arthropoda > Insecta > Phasmatodea > Phasmatidae > Medauroidea > Medauroidea extradentata. Next base: position 17,368 of record PNEQ01001494.1, on the reverse strand, counting down.
AAACGATAATAATTCACGAAATTATTTCTAACAGCACTGTAAACAACCGCAAATCCTTTTTATAAATTAATTGATTTATTTATTGTCAGTCTACGAATCCACCGAACAGGTATATAAAAAAATAAGATAGGAAATACGATAACCTCTATGAGAATATACTGCACTCTGGTGTCGCTTTTCTGAGTCCACGGGATGAAGTATTCCCGTAAAATCCATTTGTATAGCTTGTTTACTATTTGTTTCCCAAAACGTGATTTAGCGACTTAACAGACACATTCCTAAACTACAAAGTTCCACCTAATTTCAAGTCGTCCATTACTATACAAAAAAAAACTTCTGAGTTACAAAATAGTAAGTACATTGCGGTTGTTATAAAGTAATTATAGTTAAGATTAGTACAGTAATCTTATCACGTACATTATCTCATTATTTTCTTCTTTTTTAGTATTTGCACCACAATGTTTGCGTTATCTACATGAAAGTAAATGTGATACTGGCAGATAGAGATGCTTTGAAAGTGAGGTATAGCATTATTGTCACTGTTCTTTATTGCTTTTATTTACATCATCGCTGCATTTGAAATATAGAACAAAATTTGTGATACTATCGTGGTTCCTAGAATCCTAAATCTACAGTGGTAAAGTGATCATCCTGCTTGTCTCCCACCACGATGGTCCAGGTTCATTTCCTAAAGAGGTCGTTCCGACATTAGCATGCTGCAAACATATTTGGACATTGCCGTTAGCTTGCCAGTTTCTCGGTGATCTCCCTCCCATTTCTTTTCGTTTCTTCGCTGCTGCACCTCTGTCACAATTCACATCATTATTTCCTTGAACCAGCTTTGGGATGTGGGTGTTTATAGAGTCCTTATCTTCACTTGGCCTTATCCATTGTAAACGTGCATAAGGCGGGACACTCTGATAAAAGTGAAGTGAAGACATTTTGGTCAGCGCCTAACAGCAAGCATTACAGCACTGGTGATACGTGATAAGGTTAGTGAGGAGCAGTGAAGGAATGAATGGCCGGGAAAATAAAGAAATCTCCGAGAAATACCCGCCGACCAATGGTATCGTCCGGCACGATTCCCAAATTACGAAAATTTGGGTCAATCCCGCCAGGTTATGAACCCGAAACATCTTGTCGGAAGGTGATAGAATTGGTCGCTGTACCAAACTTGCTGATATAATTCACGTAATTGAATTGAATAACATGGACCACTACTCACCCAGAGCCATCGCCATCACGGTCCTTCTGTCTCTCTTGAAAGGCTGGCGACCCCAGAGGAGCGTATGCACACACTGTTACATTCAAGGCCTTGCAGAAGGCTGTCAACTCTCTCTGCTGGAAGTAGACGTTCAACTCCACCTGCAGGTTGGCTGGTGGAATTCTGGCTGCCTTCACTATGCGCTTTACCTGACGAGCGTTGAAGTTGGACAAGCCGATGGAGCGTGCCCTTCCTGCATCTACTTGTGCCTCCATTGCCTGTAACAAGTACGCTGCACTGTACACTCCCTTGCAGAACCAAGACCCTAGGAGCTCCGCACCCAATGGCCGACTTATATTAAGCACTGAAAGGCGAAGTTAATAAGAGAAGAAAATAAATTCACTCTGTTTGGTACGTTGTGTATGCCTATATTGGGAAAGTGGGATACTATGTCAAAGGTTATCCTATTCCTAGTATAGTAAGTAGTGCGCCCATAATGAAACAGGTTTTTTTATTTACGACAAATAATCATTCTACAGACAAGTACAGTAGTAGATAAAATCCCCTTGAGGAGCATTCTGCTGTGGGTGGAGACATATCGTTTAATATTAATTTAAGTACAACCAAGTGGTAAACATTTGAGTTACTCCTGTTCACTTTCATGTTCAAATATACATACACTTGTTAGAGCATATACGAGTTCGATGATAATACATCAATATTATTGGTTATACATAATGAAGATCAACAATATTGTAATGATTCGAGAACATACAATTGTTATTGAGTACAAGTAGTACTTCATTTATCTTGGGCAGTTGTTACAGTTATCAAATACATTTTTAGTAGCATAATAGCGGAAGCAAGAAATGGTGCATGTAGTAGTGTTTCTTCGAGTAAAGTTAAGTATATTCTTATCTGGTTATATGAAATATATTATACGATGGCTTCGTAGATCTTATGTAGTTTAAATAGAAGAAATTAGTAAATGTCTGCATAAACCCAATGGGTCCATGTATGTATCACTCCATGGTTAAATCTGGGTCGGTGGATATAATACCAATTGCAATATATAATATCATAGTTACTTATATATTTATCTCTCACTTAAGTACATCACTAAATTCGGTGCAATAATTGTTAAGGATAAATTGAATTATGTACTTCTCCCGTTCAGATACACATATGAGGTCGTATAATTATTAAACCCTACCTAATATAGTGTACGACCACCTTTATCTTGCAAAACCGTGTCCTCTTGTAAACATATCGATTTAACGAGGTTTTGGAAAACATCCTTCAGTATCTGGTACTACAAGCACCTCTACAGATGACATACAATGATATAGCACGAAATCACTTCTCTAATTTTAACCAAAAACATACATTTGGGCTCATTTCCGAATGTAGGCAAAGGAGCAAATGCATTGTCTCTGACGTATTTCACGAGCCAGTACTTTAAATTCCTTGAACGGCATCGCGAATTATCGAATTGGTAAACCACACTGAAACTCACGGATGAATTTGGCACTTAATAATATGTACATACCAGAAACGGTCAGGGGTTTGTATACAGGGATAATATAGCGCAGTATTTCCATGAACACAATATCGCACCTGATTCTCCTGTCTGCCTTCACCAAACTGTGCACTCACTTGGCATTCCCTTCTATGGTAATCGACAAGCACGTGATCTGCCGTCAATGTAATGAGCCATAAACCGTAATTAATAAGATAAGGCAACCATTTTCCGACCATCTACTGCCATGTCACAATGGCTTCATACACATCTCATACACTGCTCTGTCGATAATATGGAGTAAGTGAGCACGGTGGTACACGTGGGACTTCGACTTCGCATTTACATTTGCAGCAGTGTTCGATTAACCGATTTCAGTGTATGTGTCACCTGTTTTGAAACTCTGTACGAATTTTCCAGTAGTGGCTTTACTGTTACTTCGTTGTCCTAAATGACTCAAAGTGTCTTGGACGACACAAGGATGGATGACGTATCGCTGTTTCTTTATCATTGCATTACTTTTTATATGCGTTTTCAACAACAGCACGATAGCAACCAATAAGCTCGGGCGTTTCTGAGATTCTTGTGTCGAAATACTATGCTTTTGCCATTATTATGCCATAGACACTACTTGCACAGATACTTTATACCTGCCATAGATATGATACGTTACCATCTCATCAAGTGTTTCAGTTTGTAAGAGAAATGTTTCCAAGTCAGGATGGTTTGGTTGTGTTAATACGTGCGTGTGATAACTTAATGGTTTATTATACAAGAATAGGCCTAATATGAGTTTTCAGAAAATTGTACGAAAATGTATCATCCGGGAGTTGTACTATGACGCCAGCATAAAAATGCAGGTAACTTTCAATAAGGAATCAGCCAGGTTCATCAATTTAACCGCAGTAAATTAATTCAAGGAATGCTGTACACTCCATAAAATATAAGTCATTTGTGTTTTTCCGATAATATTATTTACTGCATGTAGTCAAGAAGTTGTACTGGTGCTCTGTAACTGTTACATACGATTGATAATCCAATAAATGTTTCCAAATAATTTTCTACAATATTTTTAGAACAGCTATCAGCTATTAAGGGGTTCTTTAAAATATAATGTTATTGTGGATATGTCGATACGTATTATTAAAGGTCATACAAAAGAAAGAATTATTTAGCGACGATTGTAAGTCCTACCTTCCAGATGCTGATGTGATCTGTGGTCAAGTCAGGTACACGTCCACCCGGTGCAGAGTCCACTTGCTCTAGAGTACCCATGGCGCTGTGTATCAAGTATAGATCCACGTAGTCCAGCTGGAGGGCCTCCAGAGATTGCTTCAAGTATTTCTCTACACTTTCCGCTCGATTACCATGACCTGGAAGCTGCACAGTCAACATGGAAACTAGCTCCATTGATGTTTATCATTGATGACACAAAGAAACTAAAATATCTTACTATAATAGTTGTATTCACAAAATAAGCATGCATTTTAAACATACTATCATTGGTTGCCATAATCGCTCTCTTAGTTTCTTACACTATGCCAGTGAAGTGTCCGAGTGAAATTGGTACCTTGTGTTTAAATACGCGAATCGGTTAATTAAATAGGAATCACAGTTATACGAAATACAAATGTTTCATGCGAATTAATTTCAGTATCCGGTGGACTTGGTTCCAGCGAGTCTTCTATAAAATACACGCAATGTTATGAAATTTTGAATTTAGCTGCTCATTACTTATAATATATTTTAATTGTGTCTTGATGTCGTCAAAATAACAATCGGATGTGTTTTGTTGCTTTACATTCATACTATCTCTTTAATTTTTATCACTACGAGCGTGTAGCAGACATTCTGGACTAAAACGAAATGTGACAGTGGAATGTTGCATAGGACGAAACTCTATACGCGTGATAAAAGTTGCTATCCCAAGAATATTCAGGAACCTTATGTATAGAAGGGTTATTTTATTTTATTCAATCTATGATTGGGTATAAAATAACAGGTATATTGCCAAACACTTTTACTGTCAAAATATACGTATATATTTACGCTCGTATTTGGTCCTATATTAATAATTTCATTTATTCCAGAGTAAAATAATTGCGCCATTACTGCTCTAGTTCAACCTTAATATAAATTAGGTAACGGAGGAAATCTGTCATTCCTAAAGTTAAAACAAAAAAAAAAAAAAAATGTTAGAATAAAGTGCTGTGTGTTTTAACATTTTATAGCCTTTAAAAATCTTGGCGGAAATTTATTTTTCAGTATTACAAAACTTATTTTACCTGCAGTACCCATTTTATGATAATTTTACTTCTAGGGAAAGCGCTTAAACATATTTATACCAAGGACACATTTTTACCACTCCCTTCATATACTGATTATAAAGTCTAAATATATCAATTTTGTTATAACACGAAGACCTGTATATGTCTGAAAACAAACTTTCCAAACTTACCTTAGTTACAATAAACAGTTGGTCTCTCTTGACTCTACCAGACTTCATCCACTTCTGCAACACTTCTCCTATTGCTGCCTCGTTGTTGTAAATAGTGGCGGTGTCGATATGTCTGTAGCCAGCCCTCAACGCCGTATCCACAGCTGCTCCGACCACCTCGCTGGATGCCTGATATACACAATTACTAACAGTTGCTATGATACTGGGATCTTATACGTGCTGGTTTGTAACCTACACAAGCTGAGCGCGGCTAACTGAATGAAACCACTGCAAAATGTTGTTTACATTATCAATTTTGATTTGTGTTAGTATTATCGCCTTTGATTGTGATAGAGTCAACACAGAGAAATTTATCATTTTTACAGTAGATTTCCTTTAGCAAATATTCAAAATTGTCTTTGAAAATGTATGTACAGTTATACTTCCAGTTTGAAACCAAAAATGAGAACTGCAATACTTTCTTACACCACAGGAGCAGATTTTCCCACTTCTGACTGGTGGTTTAGAGGATCATTACATATTATCCTCACTATCCAACGAGGACTATCTGTACACTTGCAGGAAGGCTCCAATAAGGTCCTTACAAACTTGGCCCAAGTAATACTCCAAATTCAAACATAGTGTGCATTGCTTGACACTCTCATTAGAGGTATGTTCTCAAACACATCTTTCTTTGTCGAAATGTTTATCATAGTTATCAAAAATCTACAATGGAGAAGTGTTACTATTAGATATTGGTTAAAAAATGGTCTGGCCACATTGTTTCCATATGGGTTATAGTTGCTCATAATACCCAACTTCTCATATTTGCGCGAACTCCTCTAAACGTCATGCAAAATGTCATTTTATTTGACATTAACAGAACCAAACTTTGTCTTTGTTACAATTTGTTACTAGCCACTGGGAAGTTAAAAATTTTATTGTAAACATATACCCACGTAAACACGAACAATTGTATTACTATTCAATCTCATTTCACCCATCTAAACGTTCAGTAGAATCTAACATTTATTACAATATTGCACAATTGTTTCAGACCCCGTTGTTTTTAATAGCTGTTAGCTCGATAGTGTTGCCTCCTAGTGGTATAAACTTTGTAATGGTTTTCTTCCGTATAAAATTGGGAACAATTTTTGTCACAACATACTTTCTCTTTAGAACAATTTAATGGCAACCATTTAAAATCATGGAAAACATTAATTGTTCAGATATTTTTGAAAATTGTCTGTATCTCGAAAATGAAGTACTGTACACATATGTTTTGTCTTGAATCAAAATTACGCTTGTGCTGCAACAAAAACATAACTTTTAAGTACCTAAGAAGTAACATTACAGAGTTATAATATTTAATATGTCTTCATATGTGTGGCGTAGTAGCGACTTGAGAGCTTTTGCCCAAGCTTTCAGACTGTCGCGCTCATAAAATTTATTACGGCAATACTATGAATATGACCTAAATGATTTATTTTCTTGGCCAAAATGTACACGGAACTCCCCTCCCCAAACCCACCCTAAGCAAAATAGACCAATTAAGCAATTTGTTAATATAACAATCAGTCGCTATAGTTCATTCGCTGAGATGTGAGAGTTGTAGTTTGTAAAAAAGAGTGCGTAAGGGGTGTACAAGCTACTAACCAGCGCGCGCTGCTGCTGTGTAACGAGAGTTAATTTGGTGACCGGTCAAGCGGGTGTTCGTATTGTTTTCTGATAGTGTTTTAATCAGACAGATACGTCAGCTGTAAATGTGTTTCACTGTTATAGTTGAACGTACTTAAACACATGTACGCCCAACTAGGGTTATTATGTACTGCTTGTTCTCTTATCGATCGCAGATCGTGATACACACACTGAATGTTCGATATAGTAATTAAATACTACGACACGTACAAAATTTAAACTTTGCATACTGTCTATATAACGGTTAGTGTCTATGTACGTTATGTCACGGTTTTGTTAAAACTATGATGTAAATTTCGTTAATGTGGAATGAACGTATTAAAAATATATCGATATATTGTTTTACTGGTTCGCAACACTATCAGTTGCACAATACCGATGGTTTGACAATAACGATGGTTTTGATAATGTTAATGAAAGTCTATTATTTAATTACATCGATCAGAATTGTAGATATTATCGAGAATCGTTTTGCACCAAACATCGTAACTGTCAATGTCGAGAATTATCAATAAACCTAAATATGTAACAGCACTATTATCAATGTTTTGTTTTTACTTACTCTACCCCTCATCAGTTAACAAGTCGACGTACGTGAGGATAAATAATGGCATCCTCTACGGATATGGAAAACGAGACTGGAAGCCTGGCTGTTCTAAGTCCGTCCATGTTATTATTAACGTTCATGAATCGTTACAAAATGTGTGTCTATATAAGTGTAAATTATTTTACATTTCTTCCGTAGCATATTGGTATGACATTGTCGTCTAGCTGAGAAATAAGGGTTGTATGCCCAGATTTATGCATTGTGTATCGAGCTGGACGACGTCGCTGTTCAAGGAGATTTCTCGGGGTTCTTTATACCTATCTCATTCACACTCATAGATTCCCACGACTTTGTGTGTTCGTACTCGCCTAAATACCACCAGTTCCTGCATGGTATTCTACGCTCACTACCTGTTTGCCACTACACATGGTGAGCATTCCGGTCACCCCTGATTACAAGCTGCAATCACGTGAACACTGCGTGTTTTCATTGACATACTTACCTTCCATCACGTGCATGTGCTTAGCGCGCTCTCACTTGCACACGAATAGACGGTAATTCTCTTTTACACATAGAGATAAACGCTACTGGGTTTCAACTACATCTAATCAAAATTATGTTTTAAAGGATTCGGTACTGTGCAATACTGTGACAGACAAATATATTACTTGCAAAAGAGACGTAGAAACGATGTTGCGTAGTTTTACAAGCTAATATTTCTTTTAATGGACAATTTTAAGGCATATTTTACGCATTATCCAAAAAATTATATAGTCTGCAAAGTGTTTAGGGATAATTATCAACTTTTTATGTGAAGAAGCTAGAAACACTGCGGAAGAATCTAACGATAGTTCCAGCATGAGCCCACGAAGCAGCACCGGGATTGGTCAGTAGCCTACACACTAAAAAAATTTCTACTTTACAAAAAGGTTTTTTGGAAACCATTTTCCAAAAAAGTTTTTTGTAACATTACGAAAATATTTTGTAAAATTTACAAAAATTTTGTACATTTACAAATTTCTTTGTATATTTAAAACATTTCTGCAACTCTACAAACAAATTTTGTATATTTACAGCTAATATCTGGTTCATTTTACAATAATTGCTTGTAGTGTAACGAAATTTGTTTTTTTTTTTTGGAAATTAGTTTCCAAAAAAAAATTTTTGTGAAAGTACGAAATGTTTTGTAAAATGAGAAAGGTCTCCTAGGTTTATTTTGTTTCAATTCGAAGAATCTGATCATTAGCAGTATTTTACTAGTTCCCAAAGTTGTTTACAATATTTGTCACCACTTTAAAAGGTTTCTGACATCTTACTTTTATTATCTGACTGATAATGCTCTGATATTACGTTAAAAGAATATCCTTGTAAATGTACAAATTTTTTTACTGTGTATTTGATCTCTCACATGACTCAATTTATAACTGCCGGTTGGTCAATAAATGATTCTTACTCTACTACAATAAATAAGCTGCGGACATATTTGGCTTTTCTTTGCGTGAATTCCAGACCTGAAATCCAAACTTAATGTCTATGAGTGAGTGAGAGGTTTTTGTCAGCGCCCAACATCGAGGTCTTAAGCGCTGGTAAGGTGTGACCTCAGGTGAGTATGGAGCAGCGCCAGAATGAGAGGGTGGGGAAACTGGGATACCCCCGAGGAAACTGGCTGACCAGCGGCATCGTCCAGCCCGAGGAAACTGGCTGACCAGCGGCATCGTCCAGCACGATTCCAAAATACGAAGACCAACCCCACCAGGTATAGAACCCGTATTGCATTGTTAGGAGGTGAGTTCTCTAGCCACTGCGCCGAACGTGGCCCCAAGGCTCGGTTCAGTCGTCATATCAGATTATTTTTTTTTTGTTTCGCTTACATGAAATTCCGAGGAGAAAAATGTGTAATATGTGACTACAGCACAAAATCAATTTAATTTGCGCTACAGTTAAAATATAGCAGTTAATGTGTATTCAGGCCACAATTAGTCCAGCAAATGTTTTATATGTTTATGTTTTTTTTTTTTTACTTATTGCAGCCTAAATGTACGTTAAAAGTTCAACTTACACACTTATACCGAAGCGCAAGGTAAATAGAATTTCCGTTAATGCCGCAAATTGCAATTTTTCTTCTCAGAATTAAAAAAAAAATGTAAAAACTAATTTAATCCAACATAGTGACAAAAAACTGTTACTGATTCTATGTAAACCATCATAACGGACCATTTGAATTTCGTATGAAATATGGATATTTATAAATGACAACACTCCAACAAAATTAATTTTTTTAATCACATGTAAAAAATTAATAAGTATTTATTTATGGGGATTACAATACGTTTTTCGGCTATGGGGTGCTTCGGGAACAACATGGTGGGAGGAATCTTTCTTCAAGCTTTTTCGTGGTACGTCCTAAAAGTATTCACAATACTGATTACAATATTTTAAATATTTATTTTACTTATAAACGTTTCCGCCGTAAATGTTTTACCAAAGCGGGTGTTTACTAAAGAGAGGTTATTGGAATGTATTTAGACAACACTACTGCCTTAAGCGGGGAAAGGAGGGTACTTTGTACATGTAAGGTTATTTTGGGATGCTTGTGTGCTATTTTTATTTCCTATAATAGTCATCTGTGAGTAACTATTAATTAAAAATCATTTGGATTTTTATAAATCCAGAATTTATCGCAAGTTAATTTCTGAACTATCTGCTACCATATAAGTCAAAATATTTTTTTAGTGTCCCAATGTCACCCCACATGTACAAAGTCACCCGCGCTTATGTAATGTTTTATTACACACACTCATACAAATTACTGATATAAAACTATTCGAAGAAAGTTTTCTAGCTAAGTGCTTTTCTAAAGCATTCACAATGGAAATACGCATACTGTAACGTCAGGTGCGATCCACATGCGGCTACTATACTACTAATTTAACACAATCTGGCAATCTTGCCACATAGCATGATATCTCAGGAAGCAGGCCAAGAACGACAAAAACAAAATTAGATATGTTATATGCTTTTCAACATTAAGGTCTAAGACGTTCGAAAGAATGATATAGAGGAGACTTTAAGACGTATGGTAGATTAATAAATGTTAAAATAACCAATTAAAATCAAAACGTTTTGAAATTCAACATTATGAGCTACATTTACACATAATGGCGATCTCTTGCGCCTCAACTAAATGTACGATATTTCGGCGTCAGAGATTGATATTCAGAAGTACGTTACTCTAAAAAGGTTTTAGCTCAGAAAGTTGGTAAAAACTATGGTCAAAGATGGCTGTTTCTGATTTTTTTTGCAATTTGGCTCCGAGAAATCCACAATTTTAAACGACACTTTTAGCGCTGTGTTTTGTGCAATACTCACGTATGGTGGATAATTACGTCTCAGCTTGGATTTGTGCTTAAGTGGGTGGTTCAGACATATTTAAGTTCATAGTACGTTATTTACTATTTTTGATTTTTTACGTAGACAGATGTGACATTTGATCTTTTGGAATCCATAAACGTTGTTTCAGTTACTTTTGTTACTGATGTAGTCGCTTGAGTAAATAACCCACGTTTTTCTTGTCGACTGTTTCCCGTCACAAAATAACGAGCATATTGAGCTTGCAACAATTTCAGAAAATTTATAAAGTTTAAATGAATGCCCTACTGTACGGAAAATGTTCATATATTCACTTGAGAACAAGTTATCAAGACCGAACAAATAAATCCAATGTGATTGTGATAAACCTCAGGTAAACAGGGGATCTTCTGGATAGCTCGCATAGAAACAGTAACGTCAGCGCCAGGAAATTAACCCGAATCACTGGATCGTAAGGACAAGGGGAGAGTTTTATTAAAATACATGTGGTTCGTTTTGATTCAGTGCAATAGTAAAGATATTCTAACCAGAGTATTTTCAACATCCCATAATCTACCAGCTTTATCAATCTTATCATAATGTTCAAAATTGTGCTGCAATGCAGTACTAGTGTATAAGATTAAACCCAGTTAACTTTATCTGTATTCGATGTAAACGGTTATCAAATAGATAAGACTGCTAATCTTTACAAGGTCACAACATTTAATTGTGGTCTGACGTCACTACTCAGGAAACGTGTGAAATACTTGCCAGAGGATAAAATAATGAAAAATATATTGAAATGGCAGTCACACATCACACGGACTATGTAAAAATAAAAAAAAAATGTATTCCAGTTCCTTCCGTTCGTTTGAGAGATACACTTAATTGTTAAAAGTTTGTTAACACGAAAATCAAACGTTATATATTGAATGAATTTTATAACTGATCTCTATAGTTTTTATTTGTAATTTTTTCTAGTTCTCTCCTGTATTCGAATTCTGGATAGCCCAGGTTAAATTCCCGATCTGAATTGTTTGATTTCTATCTGTCGTAGTTGCCCCAAATCACTCAGGGCAAGTGGTGGAGTGTTTCGCGAACAGGTGCCATGGCCAGTTCCCTTACTGCACTCGGTTGTAGAAGTCACTGGTTCCTTCAAAAATGACCTCGATTCTAACGAGATACCAACGTTTAATAACACATTCTAGTTATTCTTAATGCTACTTATCACCTACCTTCAGACGACTGCTAATTGTCACCAATATTTCTGAAACCAACGGCCAGTAAATTATTTCATAGTTATGATCTTATGCTACAGTCCTCGTGTTTGTTTACAAGCAGACTAACCGCAGCAAAAAATAAACTTAACATCTAAAATTTGTATTAAAAATGAAACACTAAACTAACAATACACTTGTATTTTCAATACACGAATATCATGATTCACTCTTTTTAAATTAACTTAGATATTGTATATAAGCCGTTTCTGAAATATTAGCGACAGTTTTAATGTACAATGCCATTAAAGCCAACCTTTCCAAAGACAAATCGTAATGTAAACGATAGTGAAAGGGTTATAGGCTAATTGCAATTAGAATTGATTGGTTTGTGGACATACACCATTGCTCATGAGCAATGACGTATGTCCACAAACCAATAAATTCTAATTGTAAACTCCCATTGCAACAAACATTTAAAAATCTCGTTATAATTGTAGGTAAAAAACAGTCTTCACAGATTTAAATCATTTTAAGTAACACAAAACAATACTCAAATAAATGTCTTAATAGTTAAAATTAATTGATATGATTTAGTTGATTAATAAATTTAGGTTAATCACAATATATTTGACGTGAAACATAAATCATTTTTAAAATTCTAAATTGTTATTCTGTTTAGTTTCAGCCAAGTAAGAAAGGCGCAATAACATTTCAAGCCTACCAGAATGGAAAATTATTACCACATGCAAGTTTTTAATGTAAAAAATATTATGTTATAACCTGAAGTTACATACTAATTAAAATGATACAGACTACTAAAACACGTTTCGTGCCTAAGTGTTAGTCGGTAAAGATTTCACTCATAAGTTTTGGAAACTAGATACAAAGTGACTCAGTAAAATAAATAAGAGATAATTTATGCGGTTGTGTTATTGTAAATTATGTAAGTACTTAGAATGTTATCCAAATTAGAATATTAGGAAGGAGATTATTGTATGAATGGTGTAAGTGTAACTCACCAAGAAGGTGCCCAAACCGACAATGGGCATCTTGTTGCCATTGTAGAATGTAACGCTGGGAACTGTCACTGCCATGTTGGATGAAGACTGGTCTATCTACCTGCAGCTACCGCCGAGCTACTGAGCGAGACAGGCAAGACGCACAGGCTTTTCATACGACTGACGAAGCTTACTCGACGTCAAGAGATAACAACTGTGAAAGCCTAGCCAGCCTACAGTAGTGTCGCTACATCTTCATATTTCCTCCATCTTTCTTATTTGCAACATGGACATAGTACACCTATCTTAGAATACAGAGTGTCCATAAATGTTTACCCTGATTACATACTCTTATAACTTCTGAATGGGCACACATAAGCAAATATGCTCTGAAATGAAAAAAACGTAAACTCATAAAGTTTCTAACCACCTAGAAATGCACTTAATAAATCTCAACATGTGCACCCCTGGTAGCACGCAAAATATCCAACCTGTACTCTATATTTTGCCACACATTCCGCAACATTTCCGGCGTGATACCAGCAATGGCATCTCTGATGCGCTGTCGCAATGTCATCTCTGATGCGCTGTCGCAATGTCACAACATCGGGAACATTTGTTTGGTACGCAACATCTTTAACGTATCCCCATAGAAATAAATCTAAGGGCATAATGTCCGGTGATCTGGGGGGGGGGGGCATGCAATTGAGCAATCTCTACCAATCCAAACATGTGGAAAGGTTTCGTTCAGATAATGGCGAACATGAAGATACCAATGAGGGGGAGCACCATATTGCTGAGAGATAACAGGCTGCTGCATTTCCTGTAGCTGATGAATGGAAAAATGTACAGCATGTGGGTTTTCTGATCCCCAGATACGGACACTGTGCCTGTTCACACATCCGCTGACATGAAAGGTAGCATCATCAGAAAAACACACACGATTCAGGAAGTCATTGTCGACATCAATCCGCTCAAACATGTCGGTAGCAAATTATTCACGTCTTGGACGATCGTCTGGGGGTAATGACTGCACAATTTGAACTTTGTACGCATACAGCTTTAGGCGTCTGCGTACCATTTTATGCAATGTGCATCTTGGCATTTCAAGTTGGCGTGAAGCCTTTCGAATCGATTTCTGTGGTGACCTGGTGAATGCCGTTTGAACCGCCTGCACAGTCTCGTCTGAAACGGATGGCCTGCCACTGCTTGTGCCCTTCTTAATGGACCCAGTCACTAAAAATGTTTACATCCATGCCTTTATTAATACGACATGAGGTGGTTTCTTTCTGTAACGGGTCCTAAACATTCGCGGCACTTGGATAGGTGATTTTGTTTCTGCCAGCCACACAACACACTGCGCTTTTTCCTGCAGGGAAGCCATTTTGACGTTACAGCTTAGCGGCGCTCCTAGCGGCTAATGTAGTGAACGGGGTGCATATGTAGAAAAACTTTATGGATTAACAAGTGAACCTGTAACAGAAAGACACAGTTGGTATCAATACAACAATTGTTACGACCGTCTGAAATCAGGGTAAACATTTATGGACACCCTGTAGTTTGTTTGATTGTATCTTACAAAGGTAGTGAATGATTTTGAGGAATTTCATGCTAAGTTATTTAACTTTTGGTCGTTCTAGAAAACTAGGCGAGCCAATAAAACAATAAATGGAAATGTACCACACCAAGATTGGATGTGGTAAAAAATAAATATGGCGTTACACAACCCGTGCACACACACACACACACACATTATTCCAATTTATTGCCTAATGAAACACAAACATACGCAGATTAAGAACAAGACGGAAAAGGAAAATAAATCATCAAGAACAGCAACCGAAAAACTCATACCTACACGACTGTATGATCAAGTAGCACACTGGCGCCTGTCATATAGATAAAGGGACTTTGTAGTATTGCGATCTGTATACGAGCTTGAGAGAACCAGTATACAAAGAAGACTAAAAATTTCAACCCAGAAAGAAGCCATCATATGATGGCATTCATAACTGACATGTAAACTGAGTATTGTACGACAAGCATTTAGGACGAAAACTAACTTCCTTCATGTATTGAGCACTTATTTATACAATTTTTTTCAGATAGAACAGCAATGCAACTAACAGTGATGTACCAAGAGAACTTTTTCACATTTTGTGTAGAGCCCAGTGTCCGGCACTGAATATTAGTAAAATCCTACCAAGGCTAGCGGTAAGCCAGCTAAGAAAGCGAGAAAGGCCTAGAAAAACATTTCTAAGGGCGACAAGAAGATGCGTAAGAGGAAGGAGAGCTACGCAATCTACATGTACAAAGTTCTTGTACCAAGTTCACCCAGACACTGGAATATCTTCTAAACCCATGGGCATCATGAACAGCTTCGTGAACGACATCTTCGAGCGCATCGCAGCAGAGGCCAGCCACCTCGCACACTACAAGCGCTCCACCATCACCAGCCGCGAGATACAAACGGCCGTCAGGCTTCTCCTGCCCGGGGAACTGGCCAAGCACGCTGTCAGCGAGGGAACCAAGGCAGCCAACAAGTACACCAGCTATAAGTAAACTGCCTTGCCGCAGTCCACAGCCCACACATCGCTACTTGTTCTATGTGGGCGACTATTTAAAACACTCCCTTCCGTTTGGTATCTACGTATCATTCATTAGCAAACATATAGCTATTGGACAGTAATTGGGCCCTACACCCACTTTGCATAACGTCCGGATTACGAACCGCTGAAACTCGCTAATTCAACTGTTGAGCATGGCCATTTCCGCAGGCTGTTGAGCGGTGTGCAGAACTTCTGTCGAAAGACATTATTATGAGAAAGCAAACTGTACTCTTGAAACATACGGACTGAATAAAAACTACTTATTTTGTAACATTATTACAAGTTTACCAAGTTAAATGCTAATTTCTCACTCAGATATGAAATACTCTGGTTTCACGATAATTCGCACAAATTGATACAGAAATTTCACGGGTTTTATCTTAAAATCCGAAGAAAAAAGGCTTCCCAAAAATAAATGAAAAGCAATTAGGTCCATGCAACTATGACAGTGTCTTTCTCTGTAATTAATTTAAATTAATGTTATTTCATTACATCAATAATGCATTGTAAATGTGGTTTGGAAATATCGAAGGTCACAACTTAAAGAAAACTAATAATGCAAAAGATATATACTAAACGTCGGTAAACTAACGTAGGTAAATACTCTCACAGAAGTTTTCCACGCTTGTCAAAATATTAATTCAGTAATGAACACCAGTAGTTGCAAGGAAATTCGGAAATAAATCTTAGAAGCCAAACACAGAGTTATCTGCGACTAGAATTCAGGCGATGAAGGGAAACAAATGCTTCAGAAGTACCGAATGCATGATTGCGTGATTTCTCATCTGTCTCCAATACAAAGAATATATCGCTGTTAAAATGCAATACTGTCTGATGGCAGTTGCTACATGTTAATACCTAAACAAATTTATGTAAAAGAGTTGCGTAGGCATAAATTCCGTATTCTATAAAAAGTCTGTGTAAACGTGTAAATGTCTACATTGTTTCTCAAAGATGTGAAGAAGTTACGACGAGGACTTAGTAATGAGGTTTTGAGTGTTGACAAGGAGTGATACAAGGTGAATATTGAGAAACGCTGGAATTAAGGACGGGGCCAGCGGGAGACATCTTAAAAAAATTCAAATAATTACTGTTCAAGTTTTTAATGCTCATTCAACAAAGAGCTTCTCCTAAAAATAATTTCATGTCAACAACTTTGGTGTCGTGAATCAAAGTCTATGCATAGCGACAGAAGCATAATTTTTAGGAGCCTGGCTTAATCAAGAATACCGAGATATATTCTGTCTTGTATGTAATTAAATGCTTCCTGATGCATTTACTACGATGCCTCCTTTGAGAAAAAAAATTAATTTCAAATATTTTAAACTCAATGACTAAAAAATTACTTACAGGTATTTTATTATACACAGCAACAAAATGGACTTGGTTTTCTGTTTCAGATATTACACGACAAAGGGCCGGTTTCACCAACGATGTTTAACTTTGCCACAAAGCGAGATTGACAAAACTCGATGACGAGTTAAACCTGAGTTTAAGTTAGATGTGCGTCCCACCAAGAACACAGCGAGTTTAAGTTACCAGAGATTAGTTAAACTTGGCTGCACGACGGGCTGTGTGAACTGAGTTGCCTTAAGGGCGTTCAAGTGGGGAAAAATTCATAATTTTATATTTGTATAAAATAGTGTTAGTTTTGTAGACATTACTTCAGAGAACATTAACATCTAACGGAAAAAATTAGCTCATCTAGTTTTCCCGTAATGTCACTTCAAAGTCAAAATTTGCATATTTTTACTTCATACAAAACTTGAAAACCAGTAAATATAATGA
>PNEQ01001493.1:17554-30615 GCA_003012365.1 Medauroidea extradentata | reverse complement strand
CGCGGCCGGTACCTGCAACATAATTAACGTCGTGACCGATCAAAAGCCGCCGGAGGAAGCGCCTATTATTTTCGTCGAAAGAAACTTTAAGTATCTACCTCTCGTGACGCAACCCGCAGTGCGTGAGTCCCTTAGGCCGATTAAAAAAGAAACTCCTTTGTTATTTTATTTCAATTAGAGCTAGCCGGGCATACTACAATATTACTTAATACGAACCCAATCATCCAGCATTAATCCCGTAAGAGACAGAGCAGCGACACCTATTATCATAACCAAACGCGGGTCGCGAACGAGCAACCAACAACAAAAAGCGTCGCACACTGTTACAGTGTATGTCTACCAATCAAATCATCTCTCGTTCAAATATAAACGTTATTAAAACAACTGAAGTGTTCTTAAGAGGCCTATGTACAGGATGTAATATTCAGTGTTTGATGTGGGGAGGCAGACGAGCGATAAGGCTCAGCTTGTCACACTCGACAGTAACAACTTCGCCTCTACTCGCTGTGCACTAAACTGGCGTGCAATGCTTCGTTGTACGCTTGTTACAATATAACTTCACGCGGTGACCCTACTATTTTATGTGCCTAGTGTTTGAAGTAAAGTACAACGCATGTTTAGGTATAGCGTTGTGTTTTACGAGTTCGGGCGGTATTTCTTTACGTACAGTAGTACAAAAGTCCCGGTTGTCAGCTACTTTGAGAAGTCTCAGAGTCATATTTCTAACAGGCGTGCAGTGTTTGTAACATTATAGAAACATAGATTCAAGTGCGAGTTATTTTCCTATGTAAACGATTTGCGAATACGTCGCTATTATTTTATTTGTGGGGTGTATGACATGAATTTAAAGGAAAACTTCTGTGTTTCTGTTAGTTAGGTTGGCATTTCTTCAGTCATGGCATTCTGTAAGAGCAGTATTTCTCCAGTGTGAGCAGCGTTACTTCCTGATTGGCTCTGCCGTAGCTTGGCCACTACCACACTCATCTTGGGGAATATTTGAAACAACATTACTGAGAGCATTTTCCTGTATTATCCGCCTCCTCCAACACTCTGGTGGATCTTACGTCTCGTCCACAGCGAGGTCATATAGACATTGTCACACTTGTCACAATGACAGCAGCTAGAAGAGGAGTCGGCCGAGGCCTTTGTTATAGAACCCATCCCAGCATCCGCCTGGAGTGATTTCGGCAAACCATGGAAAACCAAAAGCAGGATGGTCGAAACTGGGGATCGAACCCGGGTCCTTCAGAATACGAGTTGAACGTGTTATCGTTGCGCCACCTTGCTGGGTAGCACTGAAACTTAGAATTGCCGTCCTTGCTTTTCCCTCAGCGTAGGACAATGTCTGAACACTGATTATAAAGTTTCTCTTAGTGGACATGCCGTAATAACGTAGAGGTTCCGCGGTTACCAACGACGTGATCCGGGTTTGATTCCCGGCGGGGTCGATCTCTGTATTATCGCAAGTGCGAATCGTATCGGACGATGCCACTGGTCGGTGGATTTTCCTTGAGGATCTTCTGTTTCCCCAGTCCGTTTATTCCGGCACTTCTCCATCCTAGGGCCTCATATCATGACATCGCTCAGAGCAGACAGTTGCCTAATGACTTCAGGTACCTCCTCATACGATGTTTATATGTATAACATAGACACAGAGTTCGAAGCGTGTGATTTTAAATATTGTAAACATGGTAACACATGTTACAGTTTGACTTATCAAGTAATAATACATGTTGCAAGTTACAGCATAGATTATCTGCCATACGAGGATTTCTCTCCAGTATTTACATGCAAGGTAAACTAGGTATGGAACTGAAAGTATTTTAAAATACAATTGGGAAAAATAAAAAATCACAATTGTTGATTGTGTTCGACTCACAATGTTTGCGAGTTCTTTGTAAAAAGTGGCGTTTTCTTTTCTCATAATTACTTACGCCACAATTAAATTAATGTAAATTCGATATCACGCAGTTATTTTGTCAAAGATCTCACCGAGGCTAAATGTTTGCTCATGTGGTTGACAAAAAATGTTTCTTTGGAGAGCCTTTTTAGATGTTCTGTATTGGCTTATAAAAAAAAATTACCAGTTAATGAGTTTATGTTTAGTTTACTTATTGGGCGCCCTAACAGTATTTTGTTCGTCCGAGGCCGCGAAATCTGACGTTAAAAAGGGCCTTCAAGTGGTTAGTAATGATTATTTCAGATTTTTTCTGCGTGTAATAACATGTTATTTTCCACTAAGGTGGTATATTAAACTGTTGACTTGCACCAAATTTCACGAAATATGTATAGAGAAAGAAAAATGTTACGAGGTCAATGACCTGCATGTAATAATCGACTGGGCAATGTATAGTCAAGTCCCATCTATTCGTTCAATGTCCGATGTTGCAGTGAGTAGCAGCTAATAGATAGACAACTGGTGGAGCTCAAGTGTAGGCCTACACAGGGCATTGCAATCTAACGTGTGGGTCATTATAATTGCGACGTGATACAGTTACATTTAACTCGGAGGTATTTACAATAACTTACTATTATATCTCGTCTATTTAATGAACATTACTGTCGTAGATATCAGTTTTGTGGCGAGTGTATTGTGAAAACCTATATAAATAAAAGTACATGAGAGAGTTGTTGTGTACACACAGCGGTAAAATCACAAACGAATTGAAACTAGAAATGACTCAGGTTTCTTGAAAACGCTTACATTTAAGCGAGCAACTATAGTGCAAGTTTATGATCGGCTGGCGATAATGCCCGTGGCGTTTGAGAACGTCGGGTGTCGGAGCAGCCATCAATTAGAACGGGTTCTTGTCGTAAGAGCAGGGTTGTAGCTGAATAAAGGCGACCTCCGAGACGCCTCGCCCCAGCAAATAAAGTCGTAAACAAATGAAGCCGGAGAACAGCACAGCGGGTCGGGCGACTGTTTCAAAGAGTCGTTCGACACGCGTAGTTTGCTGAACGGCCGCAGCTGCCCTTGTGAAATGTGACTCCAGAGCTCGTCTCAGCGCTAAGGGTAGAATGTGCACGTGCGCTCGTTGGCTCGTGTGTTGTGTGTTTTGTGCGAGCTACACACGCGGCTCTTTTACTGCCAGGCTTGTCAGACAGTTCCGACTAACAAATATTCCGACTCTTTCTGTCATGGGCTATACTCCATTTCACATAAGTTTGGATAAATTTGACAGCAACTTATGGGCAATAATTTATAATATTTTGTTATTTGTGTCGCTACACAAGACAAACTTTGCTGTACAAATGCTGGAATCGAATTCTCAGGTTCATTTTAGAGCTAAAAATGTATTGAGTTGTGCAACAAATCACAAAATACTGAAAATTACTGACTGTAAGTTGCTGCCAAATTTATCCTAACTTATATGAAACAGATTACACCAGTGTTTCTCTGCATGCATCACTATATATGCCAGACAATGTCTGTTGTTGGAACTGAGGATAGGCTGCCTGCAGTGCTTTATGATCGACGTGTTTGCCGAGACAAGTACGTTGGTTAGATAAGTGGGCTTCGCGTCTCGTCGACGAGGTCATTATAGATGAACACACAACTTGGTACAATGTCGGCAGCTGGGGAGGATACGGCGATGGCCTTTGTTAAGGGACCTCCCAGCATTCCCCTGGAGTGATTGCGGTAAACCATGGGAAACCGAAATCAGAAGGCCTAAGCCGGGTATCGAACCCGGGACCTACTGAATGCGAGTCCAAGGTGTTAGTGTTGCTCGGCCAAGTGCGTTGGTACTGATGTGTTGTGGCGTGGGTGTACTTGCAAGGAAGAACTTAAAACTGCAGGGTCAAGTAAATAAGATAACGTGGGAAGTTAAATTGTGTCACATAACAAACAAAACTTGACGCAATGATGTCTGTCTTTAGAGTTAAAAAAAGAATACGGTGGCATGTTACATGGCAAAAGTGTACTCTGCTGAATTGGGCAATTTACACGACATAAGATACGATTTCGTCACTGAACTACCAAATGCGTCGTCAATTAGGCGGGTTCTTTATCGTCATAGACACCAGGTTCAAGGATCACAGGCAGAACCCGCAGAACATGAAGATGTGTTACCAGAAGTATGTTTAAAGACGAATGAGGTGAGTAACACGGTAGAACAGGAAGAATAATGTGTTTAGCTGGTGATACGGGAAGAGAAACCACTTCTTCATGTATGGGACGTTCAGCAGTTAACAGCAAGTAATTTGTACAGATCTACATTATTCATCTGATATGCGAAGTAATGAAATAACCAAACGTAATTCCTGTTCCTTTTCGCAAGAAGAATACAAACTTGCATTGGCCGATTTCGGTTGCTACGGAGAGAATAGGACTACGTAGTGGAATTATATGACAATAAACGTGGATTTCAAGTCAGCCTCCATACCAGTCTTGAAAAAGAAATATTTACCTCGGTTGCTGTTGATGGTTGCTTCTTCCACGTGGAACAGGTGATGTGGAGGAAGTCACAAAACATATCGTTGATGAATGAGTAGAGAGATGAGGAATAAGACGAATCTTCTAATGTTCGTAGCTCTGGATATTTTAAAACCTGTTATTAATTGTAAAGGATGGTTCGTAATCCACGAAAAAAGCATCCTCAGATTTTAAACTTTAAATAGTTCCTCGATAACTTTGTAGACCACTGGATTCAAATAAAAGACGTACTTGTTACATGCGAAGACAGGATATTTATAATCCAGCAGAGGGTTTGCGCGGTAAGATAAATGCATGTAATGGAAATCACACCCTAATATTCTTAGTAGCTGTGTTTTCCCTTAAAAACGAAGTCGAATTCACCAATGCAATGAACATGAGGTAAGAGTTTGAATTTAAAAGGAAGGAAAGAAAAAGTTGGACATCGGTATACATCTGAAAATATCCAGAGAAACCATGAAAAGTACGAAAATACGGGCGACATGAAAAAAAAACCAAATAACACTAAAAAATTTAGACTAAACATAATTTAACTATAACGACGCGTCTTCGTGTCGATAAGTCATGCCAGCAATAATAATAAAATATCCAAAATTTACAAAATTCAAATGAAAAAAAAAATTTACAGAAATAAAAATAATAACAGAAATGATAGCATTAACCACTGATTTTAAACGCGACAAACTATTTTTCACTTAAAAACCACAGTATTGTGACGGCTTTCTCCATCTCAAGGCTGAGAGTAGTGTGAGAGAAATACAATGTTTTATATTCCCTCCTTTTTTTTTTTCAAGTGAAGAGAATGAGTATATATTTTGTTGGTAGAAAGTGTCGCTGTGAGGAACTGTACGCAAACCAGCGTGGCGACGTTGCTGCACTCTAGCGGAGGGCGGGTGACTCTGAGGTCGGCCGCGTGGCGAGCCACTAGCGACCCTGTGTCGTGTATACACAAGAATGCACCTGCTTGCCTCGCAGTATGTATCTATGTCTCTGGCCGCCTTCTACTGCAGACTTACTTCCCTTCTCTTCAACGGTGAATTTTCACAGCAACATTATTTTCATACCGAAGAATCCTTATGTTGTTTTGTCACAAATATATCTTAATCTGTATCTTATTTTGTAGCAGTGATAAACCATTTTTTTCCCAGATAGTTGCAATCGTATTACCAGCAAATTTGTTACGAAAATAATCCGAAGCTAAGCAAAAAAAAAAAATTTTTTTTGCGAACGAACGATGCATAACTTTGCAAAACACTTACATTGAATTGTGCTTAAGTCTTAAAATTTTTCAAAGCATTTTGTTAAAAGTTTTGAGTATTTTTTGCATCAGTGTGAAAAAAACTACTTAGCATGGACCTAATCGGAGATTAAAAAATAAGAACATCGTGAGCCTACGAGGAAATATTTACAGTTCAAACAATTACTGGTTGAACTCATCACGGTCACAAGTGAGCTTTGGGGGGGGGGGGGGGGAGGTGGATTATGCTGCAACTCCTCCCGGATTGTTTGCGATTTTAATTTTGTAAAATAATTCTCTTAAAACAATACGAAATTTGGATTAAAGTATTTTATTGTGTGTACTTAGTTTGGAACCAAATGTTACATTATTAGTGTGAAAATATAAACTTTATGTTTTGCAACCTAAGCCGATATTTGCACACAGCGTCCAGCCCTGTATTGGAACCCATTTACAAAAGAACAATCTGGGTTGACAGTATTCTTAGTTTGCATTGCTTAGTAAATGTTTGATTTTGTGCAGCATAATGGGTAAGTGGTCCGCTTAAATAACTGTCCAACTGCTGGAATAAAGCCTGTAGTAAGCTGCGGGCTTTCTTCAATCAAACAATTTATCTTGTTCGATTATGTTCTTAGAAGACACCTACAAAATATTGTACCGGTATCTAAATTCTTCACCAAGTTATGGATTTTTGCCTTGACCAGCGATGGTACCATTATACTATCAATAATTCCTGTTTTATCTTTGACTGTGTTTACAGAAACTTTACTCTTGATTTGTATAGTGTAAATATATATTATATTGGTAATAGAGAAACGTGAAATAAAATAACACGACATAACATATACCTGGCATTATTTCACAATTCACTTTTCTTACTATACTTTTAGTACTGTTTTTTTATTTATTTTTAAATTATATAAGTTCTTAATTTAGTAGTCATTGCGACAAACCAAATTTTCTTGTTGCCGTATTGTAATAAAAAAATCAGTCCGTTTCAGTTAATTTATGGTTTTAAAGAAGACGACCTCCAAGTGCTGTGTAACAAGGGACAGTAGAAGACATAATTGAAAAAAAGAGACGTACTTATAACACAACAAAGTCGGGAATGAGGCGAGAGTGGTGGTTAAAGTGAGTAGAAATAACGAAATCTCTGAGTGGAAGCCAGTAGTTAGTAATCTTGTAGCTTCTGTACCAAGCAGGTACACGCTGCTCACGGCAATGTGAGCACTTTCAAAGTGGTCTTGTTATTGACAGTAATAAAAGCTGTGCTAACATGAGACGTTGAACATTGCAGCAAGATGAACTCTGTATATATGCAGTGTTTATATATTATATTTGTGTAACGTCTAAGAAGCGCCTGAAAGATACAGTATGCTGAGTCTGAGCGGGGAAGTAATCAAGGTTTCAGAAGTGCTCTCTTCACTATGAACAACCTGTACATGTAATGACAAGGTGTAGAGTGTTAGTTGTTGACGGTGACCCTAGCAACGAGGACAGAGGGCAGTTGCTGGCTGCTAAGCGCTGGGAAATAATGTTCAAAGTGTGGACTTATAAGAGAGAGGGAAGGTAGAGAGTGTGAGACAAGTATGTGGTCGCCAGGAGAAGTAATGTTGGGGGCGGTGTTGTTTGTCTTGTGGAGGGTTGCAGCCCCCGAGGGTCGGCCAGGGGGGCGAGGGACCCACGTCAGAAACAAAGACCCGCGGGGGTGACGTATATACAAGGACTAGGCGGGGGGCAGCTCCCCTCAGGGCCAGTGTGGGACAAAAGGCTATGGGAGAATTACGGTCGAACAACCAGATCGCCTATCTACATATGAGGGCGCTAGTTCTAACCCTAAAACATCTTGCTGCCCCCTCCTTCCCCTACCTGGTTCTACCCCTGATCAACCAGGTTAGCTGCCCCCAGGGCTGGGACCCCGTGGTATACGACCTTGCCAGCGAAATAGAGAGTGAATATTGTTCAGGCCGTGTCTACAAGAGCGACTCAAGTGTGGCGAGATTTGTAACTTTACGTAGACTTAAACTCTTACTGAAAATAAATATCGTAGACAAAAACATGTGGATTGTTGAAAAATGTTTTCTTATACTTCAGACCACTAATTCTGAAATGCTTCCATAAGTTTGAAGCCACAGAGTTCAAGTGGGAGACCAATATCAGAAGTGTTCTGAATATATTAACTGAACGACTCACGCGGAAACGTTGGAATGTATAACGAATATAGCCGAGCAGGTAAACTGTTTTAGTTTCAGTTTTTCCCAACTTATCAGTAATGTTAGACGTCAGCTGTTGTTACAAGCACACTACGAGGTATATTTGATCAGACTGAAGACTACAGATACCTTGTTCTGGCGCATGAATCAGTTTTATAAGACAACTGTTCCATACAAAAGTACTGTGCGAAGGGTTTCTAGACAAAAAATCGCATTGAGAAAATAATTGTTTTTCTACATTCTTTGTTGTATACAATATTTCTTAGTACGCAGTAAACCCCGCATGTGCAAGCTAGGAGGGCATAGCTTCAAACTGGTTTAACTGGCAGTGTAGCCTAGCAAACATATTTCCGCACCGAGCTACTCGGAAATTTCGCGAGTTCATTTGAGACGTTGATTTAGATCTGATGTGCCTGCGAGTTATTTTCTCGATGAAATTACTGTTTATAAACTCGTACTTGAGGGAACAGAATATCAGCCCTGCATGAAAGCACTCACACACTGCCGCGCTATATATTGTCGCATGTAAAACTGACCACTCACTATAGCAGCAGACAATATACAAGTATCTGAGTACATAGTGTATACAGGACCGTGCAGTCCAGCCGGCAGATAGTTGAACCCACGACATTGTTCGTGGCTATGGTAATAGTGTTCGCATATTTGAGAAGTTAGTATATGCAAGCCACAGTGCCAATGATCGTAGAAAGATAGTACAGTTGTTATACTCTCGACTCGCAGTCGGGAGAACCTGGGTTACATTCACAGCCCAGAACATTGTGCTCCTGGTTTACAGTGTTCCACAACGAACAAACTATGCCATTCCAAGTGCATTTCAATGATATGAAGATCAAGTTAAAGGCTGCATTGTGCATACAGAATATTTGTTTTGTTAGTCTGCTAGTTTGTGGTATCTGTGTAACTTTGTAGACTTTGTATTGGACAATAGAGTTAGAGGCAACTAAGCAATAACTACTTACTAAGAAAATATGCGCGCGCTGCTAATCATTCATATGCGCTTAAGTTGTATTCCGTTATATTTAATTATGTACGTATTACTTGGTCGTGTGCAAGTCCTCGTACATCACAATTTCCTGGTAGAAGTAGACAGAAGGAAAAAGGGACGATCTAAGTATTCGTATGGAGTGATTTCAGAAAACTCTGAAAAAACCGAAGATAGGGAATCGAACCCGGGTGCTCCCGAATGCCAGGCGAGCGTTATATTCGCATTGCCATATACAGACAATTGTATTAATACAATAGTTGGTCGTTGTACCAAGTCCCTTTATTATTCTCTGCGTATACGTTAGGGGTGAATTCTCCTTATCACGTTGCTACGATTTACAGAAAATTGTATTATTTAATATACAGTAGCAGTAGAAATGGACATATGCCACGTTTCCATGTCGGATTCAAATCGATCTGAAACCACTTTCGGGATTGAGAATGGTCATGCAAACGGGATCCAAATCGATTTGTGTCTCAAGGTCGTTCCAGCTAAAATTGGGATCGAATCGGATTGAGTTGGATTTGAAATGACATTAAGCACAGATCGTACTGAAAGTGTATCGGGATGAAATGCACACACTTTGTTAGCAACTGGTTACAAATAATAGTCCTAATAATGTCGCATGTACCGGTAAACAGGCATATTTGGACAACGGAAGAGATGTTCACGCTTATTGAAATATTCAAGGAAAAAGAAATTCGTCGTCTGTTGACGATAAACGGACGAAAAGTGCTGTTTCTCTTACACGCGCCATTCGTTCTTGCTCCTATGTTTGCATTAAATTAGCGAACATAAATTGCCAAACTACTACGACTATCAGTAATTTTTTCTTGTCCAGTGTAGCGTGTAGATTATTTGTCTGATATTTTCTCCAACATAAACAGAAAACAATATGTGTTTACTGTTAATTTATGACATTACTACCAACTCACTTGCTGCAACGAAATATTTACCACCACACATTTCAACTAGCAGATCCAAATCGATTTCAGTTCGAATTTACATTTTGCATGCAAACAGGTATCGACTCGATACTGATTCAATCCTCGATTCGATTTCAATCCCACATGGAAACGTAGTAATAGTTATGCCATATGGATGGGAATCAACTATCATGGTTTTAATAGCACTTGGTTCCCCGTTGTATAGTTCTAATTTTTCGTTGCGTTTATAAACACACAGATTCTTGACGCCACGCCATATAAATAGTGGCACTTGTAGAGAAATATTAGCGCTAGACTGACAGGCAGAGAACACAACTTGTGTTGGGGAAGCAAGGTTGTCTGATGGCAGTTTGCAGGCAGATGGTGACGCCAGACGCTAACATCCTCGCCCAGCAGCCCTAGTTAACGTTCTAATTACGTGATTAATGCGGCGAACGTGACGATGCACTGGTGTGTGATAAGCCGCTAATTAGTCGATACCATTGTCTCCACTGAGCTCCTGCCATAACTCACCACCTGGACGGCAGATACAGGCGCGGGGGTAATATCGCCTGCAGTGAGATGGTATCTGGTCCAGCCCAGTCATCAGCTTATCTTCCACACGACATAGCTCTCATCTATGACCACAGCTTGCCGTCTGCATTATCTTCTATATTAAACTATTGCTCTGTAAGGTTCACTCGCCTGCGTCCCGTTCAAATTACCCCTTCCTTCTTTCTCTAACGACGGTGCTCCATATTCTGTTGTTACCCAACCATTACCGTAAATATGGATTATGTACTTGGCAAACATTTTTTTACCAGATAGTTGTCGAGACAATTCTTTAAGAGCGCACATATATTTTAAGATAAAATGTTCAACTCGTTGTCACGGAATGTATAAATTTAACAGAAGTGAAGGGAAGTAACTTTCGCGAGAGCCTCAACCGTATTGTTACTGCTATAATTAGTTATTTCATTTGGTTTTAAACCATGCTAGAGGTATTGAGGTCAAGAGGAGAAAACATTTCAGTTGTCTTACTGTTTATAATAACGTTTGATGAAATGAATTATTAGATAAAAATAAAATATTATTATTGATGTTGAGTTGCGTTTATTAAGATTAACGCAATTGTATTCAGCTTACTAATACTGTGTCAAAATGTATGGTGTTAGGAAGTGTACAGTAAAACATTTAACAATACAGGAAAAGAAAATAATTATTTAAATTATCAATTACAGTTTCTTCTGTGATTGCTCCAGTAAAATGTATGTTATTTATATAACTTTTGTGTGTATATTTCCTATGCAGTTGGATTGCTATTTATTAGATACATCATGGAGAATCTCAAATCATTTACCAACCGGTAAGATAACAGGAACCCAACCTCATGATACTTTTTCTGTTGTGGAAATGGCCTCTCACTGGAGCAGTTCCCGAAGATAATAGAACCGAGGATCTAGAATATATAGTAACATAGCACGTGCAGCCCATAGAACTGGTAAACAATTCCTGTCCTAAATATTACAGTCGAACATACAAGTACGTTACATTGCATACTGCACAGGAAGCACTGACAGTGGCGTATGATGAGCACGTCACGTGATTCCTACACGAAATTGAGACGAAAATGTAAACGGAAAATGTTTCATAACAGTTTTCGTCAATTTGGCAGCACAGCTCAAATATTGTTTATTTACAGGACAATGTGTGTTACATCTAGTAAACACATGAATACTTTTGACCGTCCAATATGCAAACCCGCGTATAATATGATAACCAGAACAGAACAGTAGCAGTGACATATGTGTGTAGCGTATATCGTATGTAGTTAGCATGTGTTTACTGCAGGAAGAGTTGCCTACCCACCAGGCAATTGTGTTGCTCTGTTTGTATCACACGAGAACTGCAACAAGGTGTCTCTCTGCTAGTTACGACCCACTGCTTGATACTGCCGTATCAAACATTGTTCTTAGCGCATATTAAATATCCCGTAGTCAATACGAAGTGCTGCTTTCTTATATTCTTATATCATGGTGGCGAGTACAAATATACCTTGCGAAGTTTGGTTACATGTTTTTGAAACACGTTATAACTTATATGTTTGTTATTACTTACACACACGATATAGGCCTATATATGTATGTATATGTATGTATGTATGTATATATATATATATATATATATATATATATATATATATATATACACGCATACACACATACGTACAAATATACCTGAAAAATAGCATTACAAGGTTTCTAACGTAGTTTTGTTTTCCACCTAAATCTGTTAAATATGACACGATTGTCATTAAAAATGACTGTTAAAAAACAATTTTGATGCTCGCTGAAGATTATTTTAATTATTTGTAGAAAAAATTCCCCGGCAGTAAATTTACATTCATTTCAATAAACTCAGTGATAAATACAGTAATACGTAAGTGTAGTTATTATATAATGTGTAAATGTTTTTCACATAAACGTTAGGGCTTGAGAATCTTGTCTTGTCGAAAATAATAATTAAATAATACATTTTATTGTACCGTCTACATAAAAACTATCGAATACGTTGAATTCTGTCTTTATAAGTACAGTCTGTATCACACAAGCAGTCTAGTTTCTCACAGTTGTGCAGGCCGGCATGTAGGGTAAACCATGATTCAGTAGAACAATAGAATAATTGAGTACATATTGGGTTGTATGGCGCGTGAATATCGCATGTCAGAGGAAAAATCTGCTGTTTTGTTTCACAAAGCTGTGTGGATCTATTAGACTACCAACCCAACAACTGTGGAAAACAATCGTTTTGACGCCAGGGAGACTAGACTCGCTTTGTAATGAATATCGTGCAGTTATATGTTACCAAGATACTGTCTGTTAATGTTTGTCGCGTTGGTATGACTGCAGTTATTGTGTTTTGTGCAGGTTGTAAGTGGCAGAGCCGCAGTGATGGTGCCGTGCGAGACGCCGCCTACCTCGCCGCCCCCGGGAGACGTGGACGATACCGCCCCACTGCCGCCTCGCAGGACTGCCGCCGCCATGCTGCTGTCCGCCAACCATCCACTGTCTGTCGCCGCCTCCAGGCGCCCCGCCTACCGCGAGTTCCAGTCTGCTCTGCAGCGTGTTGGCACCGTCTGTCCCGCCCCCGAGCGTCGCCGCCTCCTAGCCGCTGCCTTCCGCGGTTGTGACCTCTACTACTCGCCTCAGTAGCGCCGCCCCCGAGCGTCGCCGCCTCCTAGCCG
>PNEQ01001493.1:0-16554 GCA_003012365.1 Medauroidea extradentata | reverse complement strand
CTACTACTCGCCTCAGTAGCGCCGCCCCCGAGCATCGCCGCCTCCTGGTCACCGCCTTCTGCGGCTGTGACCTCTACTACTCGCCTCAGTAGCGCCGCCCCCGAGCATCGCCGCCTCCTAGCCGCCGCCTTCCGCGGCTGTGACCTCTACTACTCGCCTCAGTAGCGCCGCCCCCGAGCATCGCCGCCTCCTGGCCGCCGCCTATCGCGGCTGTGACCTCTACTACTCGCCGCAGTAGCCCCCCTCCTCCACGCCCGGGTTTACGATAAGTTGACCAGGTTAACCAGGCTACAGTAAAATTTCATCTTGAAATGTGAAACCCCCTTTTGCACTTGGCCGTGTACGTGTTGCACATGTAAGAATATTGTCTACAGCACAGTACACAGTCAGTATGATTGTGATAGGCATTTGTCTTTGATAGATATGATACCTGCACGCTGTTTACTGGTTGCGACAAGCAACTGCCTTGCAAACACATCTTACTTATATGATTAAAGCTCTTGGCATTAAGTGAACCGAGGGAGGGTTGCTTGTGTCCAGTATATTAACCGAACTTATAGCTTGCATGCGTTCGATAATAACCTGGTTAACCTCTGGTGATCAGGCATCCTGGTCACGTGACCTAAACAACTTTAGTAGGTTACTTATCGTAAGCGCCTCTAGACCCCGGGCCGCCTGCTACATCACCGACTATCTTGTCTGTCATACCAGCTGTCATACGAGTTGACATGGAGATACGTGTGAGTGTGTTACAATTTCATTCGGTCCAGGATCTGAACCTCTGCCAGGATACGAATACAGACGAGCAATCGCGGACATAAACAAGCTGTCAGTAAATAGTTTATATGTGCCCTGGTTGACACAACTGCACTACATTTTGTTAGTGCGTCCAGCAGCTTCCAGTAGTGCTTCGCAACTAACGCAACAAAATCAAAGAAATATTTTGAACATACGCCATTGCAGCAAATGGTATGTCACAGAAAACGAGAGAACACACACAGACAAAGAGACAAGTAAACAAACAAAAGGATTTTGCATGTTTTCCTTTGTTTACCAATTGTCAACAAAATCCTTTTGGTTGTTTGTCTGTTTGCCTACATGTTTACTAGTTTTCTGTGATTCAATTAGACACAACTTGCTGCAACGGCGTACGTCCAAAATATTGTGTGAGTTGTAACTTGTCCCTATTGATAAGGTCGTTTAAAAATAACATAAATCAATCAAGCAGCATAAAGTGTACAGTTATTGAGCTATTCTAATTTCAAGACATCGTTTCTCCTACCATTCATCTATTCACTAAATAAATACTTTCTCTGCTGCATAGTTTCTTTGCAATAGTTCACATTGTAACAAAGTGTCATCTTTGCCGCAAGAAAATATTTGTGATGTGACAGAGACATTTTATTTCCACTTCAATGACCAAAGAAATGTGGTTTTAGTGAGCTCATTTTAAATCCCCCCCCTTCCCCGAGATTGTGCTTGTAATAAAACAAACAAACCTCCTTATATTTTAATACGTTGCCATGCTTGAAGTTAACATTTCATTTGAACATGCGAGTAGAATATACACTTAATGTAATTCGTACGTACATATACTGTATCTAATTTAAATGATCTTCAATTAATAAAACGCTGTAAACTTACAATATTGAACCTGTAATGTTTCGAATAATACTTTAAGAACTTATTTCCAAGAAATTGTTTGTAAGACGTTTATACTTTATTTAGAGTGGTGGAGTGGAGTTTAGCCTGACAGCAAACTATTTGGTGCAATGTTCATATGTCTAGTCACTGCAGGACAGTAAGTTACCGTGTCAAAGCCCCTCACATGTAGGCTTATTATCACAGTTATTTACTAAATGTAACAACTTAGGAGTACTCGACAGGAAATAATGGTGGTAATGCAGTACTTTTTAAAGGTATTTGTGGTTGTGCTACAAATTTACGTTATATGCACAATAGCACGAACTGTATTCTTTAGAATGTTTTAATACATAACAATCATTGTTACCGCCTGAGTTGTGTAGGATAATTTTGTGTTTTTTTTTCTCCTCAGTAATTGTCTTATTACATCTGAACTCGCACAGGGACACATGTATTCAGGTGTTAACTAAGATATTAATTAGTGTAGTTTATTGGAGTGCATTTTATAACTAATTTAAAATGTGTATGTAGTCACCACATATGATTTTACAATCAGTGCTTATATTTTAGCATGTTGTGGCTTCTGTAGACAGAGTCTTTGTTTACAGAATTGTTCTTTAAATTATTTTTTTGTTAAATTGTAACAAACTAGATGATATAATGGAAAGACTTGCAATTTTATCTAGTCCAATATAATTATAATTTTGAGATTTTATCATGCATTTATTTTGCTGTTGCAAAATAATTGTAAATATAGTGTGAAAAACATTTGTATAAGGATAGTTTAAGGGAAGACATATAGTTAGTGTTAAATATACAACAGTCTACCAAGGATAGTTAAGAAGTTAATTGAAACAACATAGTTGATAAGAAAATAGTTTACTCACTATAAAAATACAAAGTACAAGGAAAATCTAGTCTTTTATATTTGTTGCTTTAGTACCACTGTTGTACACTACTATTTGAGAAAAAAGTTGTACGTAAACTTACAACTAAAAAGCTTAATTACTTTATTGTATAATGTAATCTCTGTTATATTTATCATATTTTAAAGAAAAAATGTTTTAAGTAGTGCTAAATATATTTGTAACAAAACATGTTAGAAGCACTACTTGTAAAAAAATGTATGTATAATTTTATTTTAAAATTATTCTATAGTTTTTAATATGCAAATAAAATATTCATACACAATACCTTTGTAAACAAAACAATAAAATTAACATATTTTTTCACATAATTAACTTGACTAGATGATTTCAAGAGAACAATTTCTACATACATAGTTGTAAGAAATGATGAAGAAGTAAGGCGTTGGTTTGGAATTACCATGACAGTTTCAACAGGCATTTGTACATATTCGATAGATTTTCAGATCGCTGTGTTGAACAAATTATTGTTCTCAACTGAAATGTTCAAGGATGTTGTCTATCGAAGTATGTTTTAGATTTTATACAAATAAAAGGAATATCTTATTCTCTACAACGAATTTTCGTCTTTCTTTTGACAAAAATCTGTCCCTCTATCTTCTCCTCAACCTCCTGATCTTTCTCGAAATAAATAAATACAGACCCCTTCTATTTATTCAGCAAGCATACAACCCACACACAATGTTTACCATTTCTTTTACCTTCGTGTGTTTCTGCATGTATTTTCTGTATTATGTACGAGGTAAAGCTAGGCGCTGCAACAAGCATTAAATTTAATTACAAAATTACGATGAAAACAAATTGTATTATTTAATTGTAGTATATTTACTGGGTAGTTTGCCTAGAGGGATAAAAGAACCTTCAAAATCTGCATAGAGTAATTAATATTCCCACAAATTTATAAAATGTTAAGCTTATTTTAAATTCCCTCCAACATAAACAAATATGAACTGCTTGTAGTTAGTTGTTTAGTAACACCCTGTGATTACAAGACCGGGCAAACCAAGTTTCCTTGTCTAATCAACTTCGTTAAGTAGGTTATTTTATTTGTCGTAACCCCTTAGCAAGCATGCAACCCGCTCGCCCGAGTTTTCCTCCTCCTATGACGCAGGCCGAGAGGCGAGTGATACCAGGCGCACATGAGATACGAGGAGGTTCACAGCTACGGTCGCCTGTTCCTCCAGCTTTTGTGAGTATTATTTTTGCGCATAAACGAGAGTGGATATCGTAAAAAACTGTGGCACAGCTCCTTTAAAAATTGTGTTTTAATAGATGCAATTAACTTAAAGATAATTAAAAGTATTTATTAAAATAATTAATTAAATATAAATATGTTTGCTAATTATGGACACTGTTAGTAATTTTTTCAGCACGAAAAATTTACACTACATATTAAAAACAATTACCTTAATATCGAAGGTAGTATTACTATAATATTTCTTTCCTTATTAAAATATATACACACACAACATACAAATAATTATGTATAGGTCATTCGGGACAAAGTGAGCACTAAAGATTTAACATTTGAAAAAAATCACTAGCCCTTACTGCATATAAGTCACCATTAGCAAGAGTTACTTTACTGCTTGAATGGTTGGTAGCGATTCATTGCATGTACATCCTAGCAATTTTCATATTTGAATACAAAATTAGTAAAAGAACATCAGATGAAATCGAACTCTCTGTATTTAATATACTTCAAAATATTTATTTATGATCTTATTGACATTCCTACTTACAGTAAACTTAGACTCAATTGGCGCCAGAAGAATGTGACGCTATCGTCGACCTCACGTCATCTTGATCGTTACAGCTTGCTCCGCGCTTTAGACAGTTCAAAGTTCCACTGAAAGGTGGCATCAGAGGTAGGTTCTCGCCATGGCCTTGGTTCTCGCCGCCCCGCAATTTGCATCATTTGTGTGTGCTTGCCCGTTGTGCGCATATACACATTCAAAAGTATTGGAAATTACTATGAATATC
Source organism: Medauroidea extradentata (assembly GCA_003012365.1). Classification (NCBI taxonomy): domain Eukaryota; kingdom Metazoa; phylum Arthropoda; class Insecta; order Phasmatodea; family Phasmatidae; genus Medauroidea; species Medauroidea extradentata. The sequence continues at coordinate 12,001 of PNEQ01001493.1, read as the reverse complement.
ATTGCCAAATTATGTGAAACCATCGGTATTCTGTAAATTGTGTTTTACGTTTGCCAGCCTAGAAACAACATTCTTTTTATTTCACATATTAAGAAAATACTTTGTTTATTGTTTCTGAAGTGCGACGTCGTTGTTCGTGGCAGTAGAATTGAACGAAACTAGAGTTCTTGAATTGTGTCTGTCAAATATGTTTTTAGTGGTGGTTTTGGGTTACAAATTGAAATAAAATATGCCATCATTTACGAGATTATTGGATACTGACTATCGAAATATGTTTTTGATTTTATACAAAAAAAATCAATATTTCATCTTTACAAAAATCTGTCCGTCTATCTTCTCCTCTACATCCTGGTCTTTCTCGAAATAAATAAATACATAACCCCTCCTACTTATTCAGCAAGCATGCAAACCAAACACAAATTTTACCATTTCTTTTTCCTTCGTGTGTGTGTGTGTTTTTGCGTGTATTTTCTGTATACTGTAGGAGGTAAAGCTAGGTGCTGCAACAAGCATTAAATTTAATTACAAAATTACGATGACAACAAAATGTATTATTTATTTGTAGTACATTTACAGTGTAGAATGACTAAATGGATAAAAGAACCTACAAAATCTGCATAGAGTAAAATTCATACAAATTTATAAAATGTTAAGCTTATTTTAAATTCCTTCCAACATAAACAAATATGAACTGCTTGTAGTTAGTTGTTTAGTAACATACTGTGATTACAAGACCGGGCAAACCAAGTTTCCTTGTCTAATCAACTTCGTTAAGTAGGTTATTTAATTTGTCGAAACCCCTTAGCAAGCATGCAACCCGCTCGCCCGAGTTTTCCTCCTCCTGACGCCAGCCGAGAGGCGAGTGATACCAGGCGCACATGAGATACGAGGAGGTTCACAGCTACGGTCGCCTGTTCCTCCAGCTTTTGTGAGTATTATTTTTGCACATAAACGAGAGTGGATATCGTAAAAAACTGTGGCATAGCTACATTAAAAATTACGTTTTATTAGATGCAATTAATTTTAAGATAATTAAAAGTATTTATTAAAATAATTAATTAAATATAAATATGTTCGCTAATTATGGACACTTTTAGTAATTTCTTCAGCACGAAAAATTTACGCTACATGTTAAAAACTATTACATTTAATGATGAAGGCAGTATTACAATACTATTCCTTCCCTTATAAAATATATAGATATACACACACACAACATACAAATAATTATGTATAGGTCATTCGGGATAAAGTGAGCACTAAAGATTTAACCTTTGAAAAAAATCACTATTCCTTACTGTATATAAGTCACCAATAGCAAGAGTTACTTTACTGCTTGTATGGTTGGTAGCGATTCATCGCATGTAGTTCCATGCGATTTTCATATTTGAATACAACATTAGTAAAAGAACACCAGATGAAATCGAACTCTCTGTATTTAATATACTTCAAAATATTTATTTATGATATTATTGACATTCCGTCTTAAGTATAATTAGACTCAATTGTCGCCAGAAAAATGTGACGCTATCATCGACCTCACGTCATCTTGCTCGTTACAGCTTGTTCTCCGCTTCAGACAGTTCAATATTTTACCGACAGGTGGCATCAGAGTTAGGTTCTCTCCATTTTTTCGCCGCTCCACCAAGTTGCATAAATTGCGTGTGTTTGTCCATTGTGCGTATATACACATTCAAAAGTACTGGAAATTACTGAGAATATCATTGCCAAATGATGTGAACCATCGGTATTATTAATATATATGTTTAACGTTTGCAAGCCTAGAAACAACATACTTTTTATTTCACATAATAAAAAAATACTTTGTTTATTGTTTCTGAAGTGCATCGTCGTTGTTCGTGGCAGTAGAACTGAACGAAACTAGAATTATTGAGTTGCGTCTGTCAAATCTGTTTTTAGTGGTGGTTTTGAGTTACAAATTCAAATAAAATATGCTATCATTTAAGAGGTTATTGGATACTGTCTATCGAAATACGTGTTTGATTTTATACAAAAAAAAAAAAAAGCAATATTTCAATCCCTACAAAAATCTGTCTCTCTATCTTCTCCTCAACCTCCTGATTTTTCTCGAAATAAATAAATACAAAACCTCTTCTACTTATATATATATATATATATATATATATACACACGAAGGAAAAAAAATGGTAAAAATTGTGTTTGGATTGCATGCTTGCTGAATAAGTAGAAGGGGTTATGTATTTATTTATTTCGAGAAAAATCAGGAGGTTGAGGAGAAGATAGAGGGACAGATTTTTGTAGGGAATGAAATATTGCTTTTTTTTTTTCGTATAAAATCAAACACGTATTTCGATAGACAGTATCCAATAACCTCTTAAATGATAGCATATATACATGTGTGTGTGTGTTTTTGTGCGTGTATTTTCTGTATTATGTACGAGGTAAACCTAGGTGCAGCAACATGCATTAAGTTTAATTATAAAATTACGATAAAAAAAACAAAATGTATTATTTATTTGTAGTATATTTACATTGTAGTTTGCCTAGAGGGATAAAAGAACCTACAAAATCTGCATAGAGTAATTAATATTCCCACAAATTTATAAAATGTTAAGCTTATTTTAAATTCCCTCCAAGATAAAGAAATATGAACTGCTTGTAGTTAGTTGTTTAGTAACATACTGTGATTACAAGACCGGGCAAACCAAGTTTCCTTGTCTAATCAACTTCGTTAAGTAGGTTATTTTATTTGTCGTAACCCCTTAGCAAGCATGCAACCCGCTCGCCCGAGTTTTCCTCCTCCTGACGCAGGCCGAGAGGCGAGTGATACCAGGCGCACATGAGATACGAGGAGGTTCACAGCTACGGTCGCCTGTTCCTCCAGCTTTTGTGAGTATTATTTTTGCGCATAAACGAGAGTGGATATCGTAAAAAACTGTGGCACAGCTCCTTTAAAAATTGTGTTTTAATAGATGAAATTAATTTAAAGATAATTAAAAGTATTTATTAAAATAATTAATTAAATATAAATATGTTCGCTAATTATGGACACTTTTAGTAATTTTTTCAACACGAAAATTTTATGTTACATGTTAAAACCAATTATCTTAATGTTGAATGCAGTATTACTATAATATTTCTTCCCTTATTAAAATATATACACACACAACATACAAATAATTATGTATAGGTCATTCGGGACAAAGTGAGCACTAAAGATTTTACATTTGAAAAAAATCACTAGCCCTTACTGTATACAAGTCACCATTAGCAAGAATTATTTCACTGATTGTATGGTTGGTAGCGATTCATTGCATGTACATCCTAGCAATTTTCATATTTGAATACAACAATAGTGAAAGAACATCAGATGAAATCAAACTCTTTGAATTTAATATACTTCAAAATATTTATTTATGATATTATTGACATTACTACTTACAGTAAACTTAGACTCAATTGACGCCAGAAGTATGTGACGCTATAGTCGACCTCACATCATCTTGCTTGTTACAGATAGCTCCGCGCTTCAGACAGTTCAAAATTTCACCGACAGGTGGCATCAGAGTTAGGTTCTTGGCGTTTTTTCGTATCTCCACTAAGTTGCATCATTTGCATGTGTTTGTCTGTTGTGCGTATATACACATTCAAAAGTATTGGAAATTACTATGAATATCATTGCCAAATGATGTGAACCATCGGTATTGTGAAAATTATGTTTTAAGTTTGCACCCGAGAAACAACATACTTTTTATTTCACATATTAAGAAAATACTTTGTTTATTGTTTCTGAAGTGCGTCGTGGTTGTTCGTGGCAGTAGAATTGAACGAAACTAGAATTATTGAGTTGCGTCTGTCAAATCTGTTTTTAGTGGTGGTTTTGAGTTACAAATTGAAATAAAATATGACATCACTTACGAGATTATTGGATACTGTCTATCGAAATATGTTTTTGATTTTATAAAAAAAAGTATTAATTCATTCTCTACAAAATGCTGTCCCTCTATCATATCTTCAACCTCCTGATCTTCCTCGAAATATTTATTCAGCAAGCATGCAACCCACACACAATTTTTACCATTTCTTTTTCCTTCGTGTATATATATGTGTGTGTGTGTGTGTTTGTGCGTGTATTTTCTGTATTATGTACGAGGTAAAGCTGGGTTCTGTAACAAGCATTAAATTTAATTATAAAATCACGATGAAAACAAAATGTATTATTTATTTGTAGTATATTTACAGTGTAGCATGACTAAATGGATAAAAGAACCTACAAAATCTGCATAGAGTAAAATTCATACAAATTTATAAAATGTTAAGCTTATTTTAAATTCCTTCCAACATAAACAAATATGAACTGCTTGTAGTTAGTTGTTTAGTAACATACTGTGATTACAAGACCGGGGAAACCAAGTTACTTTGTCAAATCAACTTCGTTAAGTAGGTTATTTTATTTTTCGTAACCCCTTAGCAAGCATGCAACCTGCTCGCCCGAGTTTTCCTCCTCCTGACGCCAGCCGAGAGGCGAGTGATACCAGGCGCACATGAGATACGAGGAGGTTCACAGCTACGGTCGCCTGTTCCTCCAGCTTTTGTGAATATTATTTTTGCACATAAACGAGAGTGGATATCGTAAAAAACGGTGGCATAGCTACATTAAAAATTGTATTTTAATAAATGCAATATTAATTTAAATATGTTCGCTAATTAGGGACACTTTTAGTAATTTTTTCAGCACGAAAAATTTACGCTACATATTAAAAACAATTACCCTTATTGATGAAGGCAGTATATATACAACATCGGGATAAAGTGAGCACTAAAGATTTAACATTTGAAAAATATCACTAGCCCTTACTGCATACAAGTCACTATTAGCAAGAGTTACTTTACTTCTTGTATAGTTGGTAGCGAAACATCGCTTGTAGTTCCGTGCAATTTTCATATTTGAATACAACATTAGTAAAAGAACATCAGATGAAATCGAACTCTCTGTATTTAATATACTTCAAAATATTTATTTATGATCTTATTGACATTCCTACTTACAGTATAATTAGACTCAATTGGCGCCAGAAGAATGTGACGCTATCGTCGACCTCACGGCATCTTGCTTGTTACAGCTTGCTGCGCGCTTCAGACAGTTCAAAATTCCACCGACAGGTGACATCAGACTTAAGTTGCTGTTTTTTCGCCGCTCTGCCAAGTTGCATCATTGCTAAATGATGTGAAACCATCCGTATTCTGTAAATTATGTTTTACGTTTGCCAGCCGAGAAACAACACACTTTTTTTCACTTATTAAGGAAATACGTTGTTTATTGTTTCTGAAATGCGTCGTCGTTGTTCGTGGCAGTATGATTCTTTATTTGCGTGTGTCATTTCTGTTTTTAGTGGCGGTTTTCAGTTACAAATTCAAATAAAATATGCCCGCATTAACGAGATTCGTAACGGCAATATTGCGTGTTGTATAAATTTGTCTACATATGCAATATGTCTCCGAGTTTTATATATATTTGAAAATCCTAAATAACATAAGTTAATACAGTTATTGGGAACAAATCTACACAAATCACCAAATCGTTGTTTGGTGTTTCTTGGTCAGCCAAATAAAATTTAATTTTTAAGGTGTGTTTAAAATGTAAAGTTATAACAATTTCCATTGTAGATATTTCTATGTTTCTCACAGTTACACGTTAATTACTAAAATAGGTTCGGATTTATTTAAAAAAACAAATTCGGTAGGTAATATTTTTGTATCGTCTGAAAAATTGTGTAGATTCTTCACCGAGAGACTAACAGTAGTGTTTAGGAAGAGGGAAAAATATATGAAAAAACATTCATTACACTAAAAATTATTTTATATATTATTATTGGAAATCAAATATCATCACTCCAGACATCGATCTTTGAAATAACATTTAGTAGAAATTGCTACACATTGATATTCAAAATTTTATTTTTATTTTATATTAATTTGACTGTGTCGGGATTAGCTTCTGGAGATCTATGTAATGCAATTACCTACATATGACGGTGTGTATAGCAGCAAGCACATTGACATTATTGGTGTGTCTCCTAGAAGTATGCAAACACTACTACATGCTAGTCCAACCGTGTGTTCCCAGGCGTGGCTGGCGACAATATCGAATACAATAATTAAATGGTATCAAATTATTTTTCCGAGTATATGTGTATATTTTGTATTGCAATTTGTACAGAGAAGTTCTGTGTAGAGTTTCAAAATGAATTCAGGCATAACTTCTTGTAGCATAATAGATACGTAGTGACTTACCGCGAACATAATTCTGGTTCTGTTTCTAGCGGGCAATAGTGAAGGACGAGTCGTTGATCGACAGGTTTCCCAGAGTGATCCTATGTACTTCCTGTTCCGGTGCTGCTGCATATTCGCATCACATCTCCTCTCACAAGCACTGAGAACCCTGCTAACGTAAATATTTTCATTTCATAATGAAGACGTCGTCAATGAACTGAACAGTTGTGTGGTATATATATTTTTTTAAGAGTGAAAGATGTTTAATCAGGGAAAAATATTTTTACTTACGATGTCTGGTAACAAACAAATAGTTACAACCAAGTGAAACAATCAAAACGTAAGACAACGCTCGTGAAACTTGCGTAATTTCGAGGTCTGTTAAGAATGCGCTCATATTCCGGTTGGAACAGTCACATGAAAGACGTATCTGAACGGTTAATTACAATGTAACAGAGCTACCGAAGTGAACATATCGCATTGTAACACTTGTCTGTAACTGATCGGTATTTTGTTTCTCTGCATATTTTGACTGTCTCCGAGTTCTTTAATTTTTGTCTAGGAAACTGTGACAGAATGGTAAATCTAGAAGACTTATACAAGTGCTTGAAATATAGCTTGAATCCGCCTAACAGTTCCGTTTCTAGAAACTGAGAATATACCACAGGATATAGCAGTTACCTTCGTGCCTAGACTCGTGAAGTCAAAGTCGAGTGCATACACAAAATGCACCACAATGACACAGAATAAACACTAATACAGATGTGAAATGATGTGACGGCTCATATGTTACGTGCGAATTTCGCAGCAGTCCGAGGTTGTTGATGATACCAGCCCCGTGTACGTTTGTATCCGCATGTTACTGCACGTTTATAGCTATTTCACTTCTGTTTTACTTAATACTCTGTTACCAAGACATTTCGCTCCTGTATGTCTACCTGTTCATCAATTTCTTTCCTTAACTGCAAAGAATCTAACTTTGTTGGAAGAGTGATATTTAACAATTATAACCATAAAAAAATATTTTTCATACGTGGTTAAATCAACTAACGGCAAAATTATCATCCATTTTCAACGATCACATAACCGTAAATCATGCACTTTATTATCCATCCAAGTATACAAACAGCAAAATATTTTGCAGCATCTGTCGCTCTTAATAAACATGTTTCTGTTTCGTTAAATTAATTAAAAAAACTGCAAGACACGGAGCAACTAATAAATGTTAAGTCCATTAAAGTTTATCTTCGGTTTCGTCAAAGATACCGCCGAGGAATTCCGCGCCTTTTATCTCGACAAATCGCCGGAAACAGGCCGAGCGAGAGAGAGTATCGAGTTATATATGTACGAATTACTCCAGGAATGAGAAGCCGCTCGTTCACGAACAAACTACAGAAACACGACTTTTAATAACTTCATTAGGAAAGGGACAAATTACGCGATTGCAAACTGATTGATACTTCGCCAAATAGTTTGAAGTGCCCACAATAGGTGGAAATAGCTACAAAAAATATTTCGTTATCAACCATTGAAAATATGGCTGTTCTTGAATATATACAATCTCTAAGATTTCTGGGACGACATAATATTGCAATGGCGTATGTCCATAATAATACAGTTTGTCATTCTGACCCATTGCAAGAAACGTTCAAAGACATTATAAACAATCTCGTCGTGAAACGTTTTACTCCATCAGCCAGAACTCTTGTTTGTTTTAATACTATCAGCCAGAATTCTTGTTTGTTTTAATACTGTCAGCCAGAATTCTTGTTTGTTTTAATACTGTCAGCCAGAATTGTCCTGCATGGTTAATATTGCAGCCAAGAAAATAACTGTGTAACTTTTCTTACAGTGATTGGATGTTTTAAATTTCACGCGTCATAGTGTTCTACCAACGTGTGTTGTCCCAGTAACCTTGCTATCATTGGCTCAGTCTAATATGTGACTCACTGAACAAAGACACTGCCAATAACCATGAAGTACGGCTGCAGATGTGTATGTAAGACAGTGGAACAAGGTGACTGATACAAAAATATTTTATACAAAATCACAAGACCTTATTTATAAAACTAGTGACCTGTTTTAAGATATTTCCTTGTCGTGTGATTAACGGATTTTCTTATAGTTGCATTTAGTGGCGCTTAACTTGACTTAGGCCATTATCATACAAAATGGCGCATAGTATCACGTTGGACTCGCATTAGGGAGGTCCATTGTTCTATCCCAGGCTCCGGCCATCTGCATGGTTTCTCTAGATCGCCCCAGGTTAATGCTGGGATGCTATAGTCGACTGCTCTCGCAGCTCTTGTCATTGTACTAAGTTGAGTGGCACCGTGTATATATGACCTCGGTGTCGACGAGACGTCAAGCCAACTTACTTACTTAGTTTACTGGACATGTGTTGCTCCCTCTTACCACTATTGACTGGCTTCCCATAGGGGCGATAGTGAATTATATAACGACATATTTACTCGTGAGTACAGCTCTATGAAGGCCAGTCGGAGATCAATACCGCAAAACAACAGTGTTAGTACGTATACTTAGAGTGAGAAACCTAAACAATGTTTACTGCCAACATAATAGTATCCAAAACACTATTGTATGCTGTGACTTATATTGTATTCAGACAACTATTTTTGTAACAATTTGACTGTTTCACGGTACATAAATTTAACTTACTCGTACCAAAACCTTAATTGGCGTAGTCAAATGGACACACACACACACACACACACACACGGGTTCGTCGAGTCGCCATCCACAGATACACGTACACTCGAGCTGATATCAGACGCTGATACGCTACAAACAACACAGTTATGTTCCTTGATTGGATCTTCAATGTTTTAACAGCTCAACGCCCTCACTGATGACTTAGATAAGTAACGAGCTAACTAAGAACACACACAGATCTACAGGTGTTTGAAGTCCAGCTCATCTCATAACGTACTCGCGTAGTTATCATGTTTCTGTACATAAACAATGTCAGGCATGTGCAAACTACACTAAAAGATAATAAACAGACAACAGTTAAAGACTTGTAAATGAGCCAAGAATAGAATTTGATGACACATGTATTAATAACATTGCTGTAATTAAATTTAAGTATGTGATAAAACAGCTACATAAAATTAAATATTATATTTAAATTACTAAGTTCAACTTAAGAACATTGTAAAATTTGCTCACGTGGCTTAAGTACTTTTATTAAGCTGATATTATGGTACCAAAGTCATACAATGTCCTCAAAATTTGGAAACAAATAGTTTGGTTGACAACATTCAGACAATTTTGTTCCAGTGTTATGACAAAAGTGCTTCAGAGTTTTTTAAGTAATTTCACAAGAAAATTTATTTATATTTATTTAGATAAAGCTTAAGTCTTTATTAATATCTAACTCCTTAATTACCCTTAGAAACGAACACATTAATTTCGATACTTTCTTTCTGCTCCTGCGATTACCGTGATCACTGTAGTCGTATGAATTCCAAAAATTTAATGCAATTAACTATGCCCTTTGAAGGTGAAAAACGTAATACAATATAAACTTCCTTATTTTCATAAAAACTGTAAAACTAAGTTGAGCAGGACCAATCAAAACGTCTTAATACACGTATGTATACAAGAATAATTGTGGTATTATTAACAAATTAGTGACGAGGGAGCAATCACTGGTAAGGGAACAGCGAGTGAAGAATACTCGACGGTTAAAGTTATTAGTATAACTGCTAAGTGGACTGGCATATTTGTCGGATCTCTTCTCAAGACGAGTTGTTTTTGAGAGAGAGAGAGAGAGAGAGAGAGAGAGAGAGAGAGAGAGAGAGATAGAGAGAGAAGAAATGTGGTGAAATTGGGAGAAGTGTTACAAAGGGAAACGAGGGAATATAAGAATAATGGTAAGATAGGAAGTAAGGTAAAGTTGAAAGCATTAGGAGGTGATGATGTCGCGCGATGTTAGCGGATACGGTGGAAGGTAAGGCATTATCGCGGCCAGTTCTGAAGACAGTCAGTGAGAGGAACCCGTCATTAGACCAGAGCAGCAGGTGCGAGCTGATACAATCGTCGTGTGTCTGGCCGATGTGAGAGTGTATCTGGCCAGTTATAACTGGAGCACTCGCTGTGGTCAACCCCTGTAGTCACGACCTCTCTGATTGGTTACTCGACCCTCGACACTAACCTCGCTACTCACAACAGTCCTCATCTACAATACCACTCCTATAAGACCTCTAATATCTCTGAACATGTTATAACATAGACTCGACAAACCGGATCAAGGTTCCTGCGACATTGACCGTCCGCCATCCGCAGGTAGACCAACAATACACATAGATCTGTTATCATCAGAGCTGCTTGAGTTTCGCTGTCCATTGGCTTGTAACTGCACAAGTCTGTAGCACGCGATATTCCTACCAAGGCGTGTCTACACAGCCGTCACACAGTACAAGAAGTGACAGTATAGTACAGTTAAGTTTTGTCGTTCAGCTTGTTCTACAGTAAATATGCGAAATTCGATCTAGAAGTAGCTAACCTCTGATTGGTGCAGTGAAATGAGAACCTTCTAGTCACAAACAAATGAGTCAGTAGCTAGGTATTTGAAATACCCGCCAAGGTGTTTACAGCAGCTTGTTTCAGTGCATCATATGTGCATCAGCAGATATACTTCTTGGTTACTGGAAGTCCAAACTTCAAGTAGGAAACAATAACCAGCTTTCTGTTTTCAGGTGGACAATTTTACAACCAAAGAAAGTATCTTTGTAGTAGTTCTCTTCCTAATACTAGGCATAGTAATTAAGGTGATATTTATGTTCATAATACAAACTTTACTTACGAAATCTGTGTGTCTAGTTAAGGGGAATGTTATTACTTTGCAATAAAACAACTAAAATGAACATTCTAGCACGTGAACCTTCTAATCCTTGACATTACGCTGCAACCAACCAGAATGTGAATGTGTACTGCATGGTGGCAGGAGCGAGCTCAGGAAGGTTCTATAATTGTTGGACTTAAGCATGAACATCGACAGTAGCAGTTAAACAGGCTTGTTTACTTAAACCTGTTACACAACACATGTTATAATAAGTACACGTGAGACACTTGCTGCTACATACTTAATTGCAATTAGAAATAAATTTTAAAAACACTTATTTGTAGGACAACTTTTAAGTTTACTCGTTAAAAAAATTATTCTGCATGAAATTTATAAAGTAATACTACCACGAAAATATATATATTTTTTTAAATTAATTTTCTCATAAAGCTTTTACTAACTGAAATTTTAAAGTTATTTTTAAGATATTAAGTACATACTGAACATAATTTTCTGTAGCATTTCTCGAAGTAATAGTATTATTTCATAAAATGCAGTATTAGTCTTTTTTTTTAAACAGTTAAGTTAAAATTTCATCAGTTGAAAAGTAGTAGTTAGATTATGTTCCTCCGAGCACAAGCGGCTTACGGCTGAGGAGCCGAGGAGTCACCGCCGCCATCTTGGATGACGTCACCGCCGCCATCTTGGATGACGTCACCGCGGCCATCTTGTTTCCGGCCGCCATCTTGTTTCCGGCCGCCATATTGGATTACGTCACTTTCAAAATTTTCCAAAATTTTCCAAAATTTCAAAAATTAAAAAAAAAATTTAAAAAATAATTTTACAACCATCCGCCATCTTGGAATATTTAAATCCACCCGCCATCTTGGAATGAATTTCCTCCCGCCAATTTTCGTCAGTCATTTGTTTACATTGAAC
>PNEQ01001492.1:133533-160988 GCA_003012365.1 Medauroidea extradentata | reverse complement strand
ACACTATTCCAATAACGAGTCAACACTCTGTGCATATTAACATCATAGAACCTTACACATAAATCCATTTGACTTTTCTGTGTTATTTTGTTGAGCGACTCATCAAAGCACACAACATAAGATTGACAATCATGAATTGCACTTTTGAGAATTTCTGATAACCTGGGTGCAATTCCATGGTTGATAACATAGGAACACTGTTTCACCTAAAGAAAATTGTTTAGCAATGTTACTATCAGGAAACATGAATGAGAACACATCACGAATATCAGAGCATGAACTCTTAGAGTATCTACTCTCTACAACTTTCAATGCCCAGATAATTTCTGCTCTTGTTACTTCCTCCCTAATATGACCCAAGTAATTTGTCTCCAGTTGGAACATGCACAGGATCTTGGTGAGAGGCTTCTGTATTTGTAGCTTCTGTGGTCCTAGATGTAGAACAAACAAGACTACTTCCACTGGAACTTTCTTGACCTGACGTTTTTGCAGTATGATGAAAAAATGATCCAAGAGGCTTTTGTTTATCTAAGCATTTAACTAACCTTTTATGTAACTCTGTTTTAGAATGAGTTATGAGTGCCTTTTTTCCCATATTGCCTAGTTCCAATATCTTCTTGCACACATTACAAACTGAAATATGTCTTTTTACTTGCCATACTGAAAGAAAACTATGGCCTAGGATATTACGGTATAAAGTAGCAGTATACACTACACAACACACTTGCATCTTGTTTCCACACCCAATTTCATAATGTCACAGTGAGGTTAGGTGCGCACATGTAATAAACCACAACTTGGTCAGAGATATCACTGCCAAATAAATAAAGTTTCGAAAACGTGCCATGCCTCGCACTTGTAATCAGTTGAATTCTGACAACGCAAAAAACAAATTGTAGTGGGCGGCAATGGCGTGGTGCGGCAGAAGCTGGTGCTTGACAATAAAGTGATACACCGAAAAAATATTTTTCCCGCAATCGCGCCACTACTATTTAAAAATGTAAGTACGGTTGTTCAAAACAAATACTTCTTCTTTAACCGTCACTTCCCGACATCAGCAAACGCAACGTCACAAGTTCGCGATAATGGTACAGCCACGCAAGCGCCTAGATCCTTGGCGTAGCCGGTATGGCCCATTGCTGTCTCTGGGTCCTAGATCCTGGAGAAGTAGCTTGCCAGAACGTCCGCACAAAGCATAGAAGGTAAAACCCGGATGTCCGCACAAAGCGTAGAAGACGAAACCCGGACACCAGCACAAAGAGGAATGACAAATATTTACTACTTTCTGTCCCCTCACTAACTTACCGGTGTTCGGCCGCCGGCCGGACATCGCACAAAACACAGAGTAATAGCAGACAAGCCGAAAGCCATTGCTGTAAACAGCCCGGACGGCGCTGCTTACAGTAAATACCTAAATTGTTTGTCTAGCGACAAGGTACCTGGATAAACACAGTTTTAAACTATGTTTTTTCCTGACTATAACCATTTTTAAGGTAAAAATCCTGACTAATGCCAGAATATATATAAAATTCCTGACTTTTACTGACCATTTCTCAAATTCCTGATTTTACCTGACTTTTCCTGTCTTTTACTGACTGTGGGAACCCTGTCTTGATCTGTAGTCATGTACTCCGGAATTTACTGGTAATAAATTTGGTAGGTTATGTTGTATTGGGGACCAAATTTAGAATTTACACAGACACCATCGGAATTTTAAAAGAAATGTTCATCCCGAATTACTTCTCTATATTCCACTACTTCTAGTTTATTACATTATGGTTTACATCAGCACAAAATACATTATTCTAGTCTTACCACGGTGTATCCAGTTCACAGAAACTTACAAGCAGAAACACAGCATCACTATATCAGGCGTTTTAATTAAGTAAGACAATTGGCATACGGTGAATACACATGTGGCAAAGAAGAACGAGTAGCCATCCTGGCTCTCTGCACCTAGCAGCCTACATGCACGGGCGGAAACGAATTTTGCAGAGTTCAAAAATGTCCGAAAGAAAGGATAAAGAAAAGAGACCACTGTCCTACCCGTGCATGTTAAATTTATCCAGTCCCAAACTTCATTTGATAAAAATGTTTGGGCCGCAGCCCCGTGCATGTTCTGTCTGGATCGCGTCACGACTTCTTTTATTTAACATGGTGGAGGCAAACATTCCAGAACGAAGGGGTGCCCCAACGTGCTCTCACTGGCTGGTTCTCGGTGGCGTGACCCTCATCATTCGTTCCATTATCTAGAACTCTCTAGGGCACAATCAGAAACTATGAATGAAAACAACAAACGGGTCAAAACTCCCACGGAAAAATCCATAACACAAAAAGAAAAACAAAGCTATTGCCTTCTACCAAGGCCACCTGGCCATAACAACGAACATTACACCCTATCTAGAGCGTTCAGGAATAAATAACTGTGCCTTTACTCTCCCTCTCTGGGACCAAAACCACTGAAATAAAATTACAATTAGAAAATTACGATCACATAAGATATTAATTCACCAAATAAAAATCCTTGTCCTGTAATGCTACAACGTAGTCATTAAATGCCTTAGCAAGTTACTTATAAATTCATTAAGAAATTTAGCTAGAGGTTCAACAATTTTAAACCTTTTCAAAAAGAGTTTTCCAACTCTCTGGCTATGGTTTGGAAGAACGTCAACATGACAACATATAACTCATCTGTTATTCCACATGAAACAACAGTTAAATTATAGCAAAACATAATTTTCTTGGATTCAGTACATTAGGCCAGGTACACTGTTAAGGTTTCGAACAATCAAAGTTTCACATTCTGCAACCCTTGAATTTTCCAGCCACAGAACAGAATTTATTTTCGAAAATAAGGAGAGAGAGAAAAGTGGACATAATCGGCTCCCTGTGCTGGTACTTTACATAAATTATACACAATTCATGAAAAAAACTAAAAAATGTTCCATTCTGTAGCTTTGACTCCTACTTTAATGGTACAATGGAATGTTTGCAGACAACTACCAATATCATGAGAAATCGCAACTGTTTTTATCTGCAACAATAATTTATTTTCAATCGTGCACAAAATTAAAATTAATATAGGATCCATCCACAGATACTTGCAACAATTGCAGAATCTGCTCCTTAAAGGTCTTCACTAAATAATTAGCAGTAGCACGTCCCAAAAAATAAGAGCCTACATACTGTGTAACAGCATCAAGCAAAAATGATAAAACATTAACAAAACTTTTTCTGACTGTATTTTGGAATCTACCATTATATCTGATTACTTTCTTACCATAATCACATCAGCAGTAAAAAATAAACAACATTATCGAGAAAGTTCTCATACTTACTTGTGTAAAAAAAAGTAGTGTGACGGGTTATTCCAATGTTTGTTATTTTATTTTCAAATATATGAAATTCTTTATTGAATTATATAAAACATTAATTTTTAAGCTTTTGTAATATGTTTCCAAGCACAAACACAATATTACGCTTGTTGAAAAATCCTTCACAAATACTAATTTAACGGACTTTACCCTCCAAATAAATATTGATTGCATACCTATACTAAATCCACAGATTAACATGGCTGATTTAATTTTTTATGGAAGTAACTGCCAACATCAGGATCAACCATGAGAATATCATCATTGAAAATATCAGCTAAGACGACTAAAAATGGTTTGGTACGTTCCTGTACTCATTTTGTGTACATAGGTAGAAAAGCGGTGCTATGTTGCCATAATTACATTCGAAAATAAAGTAGAAGCACTTTCAACTGGCAGCAACCATTAAAAAACTGTTTATAGGACAGGGAATGTGGACAAGCTGCCAGACAAGTGGCTGTTGACAGAACTTTTGCATAATAACTTCAAATATGGGCCTTATATTATAAGCATGTAGAGTTTAATTTTCAGATATCTTTTGTGATATTGCTGCAGTTTTATTTTAGTTTTTATTCTGATTTTCGGGTTCTGATTACATAATGATGGATTGTATTAAATTCTGTGAACTGGTAATGCTATTTTTTTATTGGATTGTAATTTAATTTAAGTTTACAACTTGAGTTCTGCATTCAAATTGTTGAGAACATGTGCCATTTTTTAATACTATGTGCTGCAGCACAAGCAATCATACAGTATTTGACTCTATCCATAATATATTAGTATTGATAGAAGTCCAAAACTTAAAGTATATACGTACATGATTCAGAAGTAGCATTGCTACAAGAAAAAGATTGAAAAAAATTAAGGGAAGGCATATTTTACGATACAATACTGCCATTGCAAAAATGTTTCTTCCCAAAAATTATAAGATTTAAATGGTATCTAAAAGGAGTATAAAAAAACAAACAAAATTAATTAATAGCTCACCACGCACATGTAAAACCAACATTCTACACAAAAAGTACAGTAGAGTCCCATTGTAGCCAGGTACCACAGTTTCGTGTTTGATCCTTGCAATATCTGTCTCTTCGCTATAACCAAATTGGGGAAACTTTGAAACCCATAACCCCCCAAAAAATCATTCTACAGTTGCAATAAAGTTGGGTTTAGATCAAATTTAAAATGAAATAATCCTTGTACATCAGGTTAGTTAGGCTTGTGCTCTTTACCATGATGACCAATAATTACAAAAGTTAACTGTATCAAAATGAGAGCAAAACCTAACAGCGCCATGCAAGTATTGCAATAAACTTCTTGACTGCTGCAACATTGTCCTACAATTACTAACTCAATCACTGCAGCCTCTCTCAAGACAGCCATTGTGAAATTCCACAAACAAAATTATAGCAAGTGAATGGAAATTCCACATTTTTAATTTAAAAAAAAAAAAAAACCAGAAACATTATTCATAGTTATCTTTGCACTATAATGATATCACAAACTGGCCTATGTTTTTATAAACATGGCACTACTGAAAGCATCAAAAGTTATGAAAAAAAAAAAAAAACAGACTTGGTGATAAGTTAATTACTCCTGAATAAAGTGACTTGTTTGGAAATAAGCTGGAAGTTTTGTAATTAAAATAATTTTCTGCAGTGTTTAAAAAATTCGTGAATTATTAATGAGATGAATTACAAAGGCTATTGTGTTTTTGTCTTACCAATTTATGGTGATTAATGTTATACATGTTGCAATGCATTACCAATATTTACTAAAACCATGTACAATTATTTATAAGATTATTGTTGAGAGTACGTGACCCACTGCTTGCTCAAAATAATTAAAAATCGAGGAAACTTCGTGAAAACACATTAAAAACTCGTTAATCAAGCCACAATATCCAGTCAGCATTTCTGATGCCAGACTTGCTATGCTACATAACAGAGCATGTCGAAGGAGCCGTGAAACACTATCTCCATTACAGTTTCCATGTATAGTGTGTGTCCTTAGATCCTTGTTTAGCGGCCAGGCTGAGTAAAAATATGGTAATTAGAATCATCTAGGTGTGTGCCTGGTGCAACGTGCTTGTCTTTTTTTTTTTCATCATACCAGTCTTTTGCCAACTTTTGGTAACGAATGAGAAATTGTTATTCAGATTTTTGGGGGAGCATTTATTTTTTAAACTTTTACATATTCAATTACAGGCAGCCCTCTACTTTAAATACATCCAACTTTCATAAGTTTCAGACTTTCATACACCAGTCTTTAGTACCAGCAATTCAACTTTCACACAATGGATTCAGACTTCCATCAGTGGCAGCTCATGCTGATAGGTGGAGGGGCACATGCCATCCTAAATAATAATAAACACAGCACAGTAAATAATCAAAATTTTTAAATTAGTTTTTTGTATTTCAATAAATTTACTGGTACCATATCAATAAGTTATAAATAGTGTCTGCTCATATTAGGCTGGGAGAATGCTTTTCCTGGTGCTGTACCATGGGCATGAAAGGTACTACAGAAAAATTAAGTTCCAGTTCATTTTGATCTAGAAAAAAATGCAACACACCTTGGCGAGCTCCTTGAGCATCCAGCTGACTCCAGTATGTCTCACTAGGGGAAGTGTGATTAACACCTGGTGGAGCAGCTGCTGCTTGTCCTGTGTACCTGAAGTAAGGATTCTTTAAATCTAATGTATTTGACGACCTTGTTGTGGTGCCTTCCACGTACAGTTCAATGGTAACATCATAACTTTGCCTGAAACGAATCATTAGTATGCCAACAATCATTCAGCACATGTAAAAAAGGGATTTAAATAGTTTCCCGTTTTATAAGCAACACACATTAGTAACAAACTTTTGTACATTACGAATGGATCATAAACCACAAATGTATTACAAGTTAAACAAACACTATGCAAATTTAAACTGACATAAAAAAAATTTTCCAAGTAGAACTCTCAAATAAATAATATTCATACAAAAATTAATGCTTAAAAGTTCACACTATCATTATGCAAAGATCTCATTTTGGGTTGTGTAATTTAAATTTTGTGAATATGCGAGGAATTTTTTCTTTAATGTAATTAAAAAGGTTATATTTTTGTTGCAGTTTTCATGATCCGTGTACATGGTGTAGCATGACAGTGTTTAAATTTACAGGGGCTGGGTAATTTTAAGTTAATAGATTTTCATTCTAAATGTGTGCGAATATATTTTTACTATAAACCATAGTTTACGACAGCTTAACATTGTTATTTTTTTAACTATCTTCTGTGCCCATGGAAAGGAAAAGTAACTACCATTGGTATTATTTAAATAGGCCCATAATCAATTTTAATTATCTAATACCATGTGTAATTTAATGTCACATATTCAATAGTTTTTTGCATTGAAAGCACTGAAAAAATTTATGTGAAAAATAGTTTAAAATATATATTCTTGTTGCATGGGTTTGGGTTCAAGATTTGAGGATATTCTACAGGATTCAACAAAGGATTTGGATTCGGCTAAAACAGAAAACTACCTATCCCTAATTACAACACAGAAATTTAATACAGCCTTCCCAATTTTTGGCAAAAAAAATTGGACATTTGCTTTTATGATTTTCTGGGATCCCAAAAAGTCTATTAACGTATAAGGGTTAGGGTTGTGAGAATGTCAGTATACCGAAACTAACACAGAAATTTCGCAACTTTTATATCGGTTATTAAAAGAATTTCAGTTGCCAAAAGTCATTTACAAGTGAAATATTTAGAGTTAAATGAATATCCTATGGTTCCGAAAAAAACTGTATACACAAATACAAGTCAAATAAACACAATTTTTTAAAATATGTGCATTAAGATTTAATTTTGCGCAGTTAAAATAATGTACGTATTTATTGAAACATGGAAAAATGTGAACCAACATGGCTGACAGTATTAAGGCCCTTTGAATTAAAGATCTTGTTAAAATAAACAGATGCTGACAATTAACATTATGGCAAAAATATGAACATGCAAAAATTTTCTATAAAAACATTAAGTATATTGCCATATTTACTAACCACTAGAATGCAGTGTGTCAATTTAATGATTGCGTGCAATTCTGTTCATTTTTTTGTGAAGCGCCCAGCCACTTCCCCACCTTATTTAAACCTGTATAAATATATATATTATTAATTAAATTTAAATTTTTAATAACAGGCTTCATGCCTATTCAGTATTGATTCGTCTGGTGTTCGGGATGATACAACAGGATTCAATAACTTAGTAATTGGGGGCCATGATTAATTTAAATTTATCTACTTTAAAAATTTGAATATAAAATAGTTGGGAATTTTAAAGTAGAGTCCTTTGTTTATTTTCGTGGCTTGTTTAATTTCTAACTGACCACAGTAAAATTTTTCATTATTTTTGTTGATATTACTTTTTCTTGAATTTTTCTAATTTTTGAGTTTTGGCAAATTTTAGTATACTAAATTTTTCCTGGTGAAGTGAGTAACTTCTTGTGTTGCAAGCTTCTCCAAGTTGTAGGATTTCTAGCGCCGACATTGTGGTTGATCGCTTGCTTCATGGAATTACTTCTCGATGTAGGTTATTGACGCATGTTGGTGAGCAGTCACAGAGGGTTGCTTAGGGTATTGCGTCGCGAAAGTAGTTCCACTGTTGCGCACTATTTGTCCCCAATTATTATATTCGTGTTAATATTCTTTATTATTTTGATGTAAAAACTATAAACTAAAATTTTCGAATCATTTATTATATGTTTTGTGTGTCATTTTACTGTTTTTTTTTCGGTAAGTATGGGATTCTGTTGTATAACTCTGCTGAGGGATACCTTAGCTACCATGACCATCCAGGATTTTACAGCCGTGCAGGGATGGCGGGAGAGGAAGGACGTGTGTGGGTGAGATTGGCGAGGTAGCCTCAAGTGCGTTGGTGGGCTAGGAGAGAATGATAGACTTTGATCAGGATTATAATGAATTATTGAGGTGATGGGGTTGTGGGGATAGAACCAGAGAAGTAAATCCCAGTAGTTTGAGTGTTATATACATATACATACATATATATTTTTTTTCTTTCGTCAATATTTCAAAAACTGAACTGAACCTCAAACATACACGGTCGGACAGAAATATCACGGTAGCAAACAGTTGATTGACTTTAAGGACAAACTGCAATAGCTACGACCGTTACCGTATGTTGTGGAATGTAATTAACTTGTTATAATAAATGTAATGATTGACGAATCTGAGTTTCCCTATGCAAGTTACACCTAACTGATGGCTGCTTGAAATCAACAAATCTACATTTAACTAAAACAGAAACTGAGCTATCCGGTGCGACACAACCTCAACGGCCCAAACAGTGAAACACGTCAAATAAACCTGTCGCCAGTGAACAGGAACCTGAGGGAACCAAGTACCTTGTGGGACCCTAGGATCCAACTACGTGAGCGGCAACGCAAGCGGTAAACATCGTCAGTACCAACCCAGGAACTTCGTCAAACTTTCAAGAGAACTAGTGCTGCAGCTGCGGAAAACACCTTGAGATCAACGGCAGTACCAAGGCAGCGGCAGTACAAAGGACAGCGACGGAACATCACAGCATGCCGGACGGTAAAGTAGCAACTAAAAATTACAGTTTCAAAATCAGGTCAGTGTCACGATGGTGTCACAGGTGAAGGTCGTAGCGAAGTTGCCAACAGAAGAGTTCCTTTACATGTGTTTAATTATAATGCTTAGAGACGCCTACAAAATAATTAACATTTCGTTTCTTTTTCTGTAATTATGTGGTATGAATTGAGGTTAGGTTATGTGCAATGTTCTTTATATTATTTTGGCAGAGGCAATAAAAAAATTCCGTTTACTGTAAACAAATATTAAAGTAGGTTTGGTGTAGGCCTAAGCCTAAATGAAGTTCCGTTTGTTTGGACAAACATATAAAGAACATGGCTCAGCAGGGACTGGTTGACTTTATTAGTGGCATGCTGGAGGCCCAAACAAAGTCTCTGATCAAAGAAATTAGAGGAGTACTAGTAGGAGAAATTAAAGAACAAGAACAAAATTAGAGGGATTCAAGGAGTTGTTTAAAAGTATTAGTATGGAGGAAAAGGTGGTAGAAAGTGTGAAACCAAGTAAAACTGAAGGTTGTTTTAATAGTGTAAAGCAAAATATGATGCAAAATACGTTAAACGGTAAAATATGATGCAAAATACGTTAAACGGTACATGTCATAGATACACATCTTGTGTGTTTAAAACTTCTATGCTGTATCAAATATTTTGCATTGTTAATTTGTTGAAATTTCATCCTTAGAACAATGCCAAACATTTTTTAAACATTCTTTAAAGTAAAACCTCCATCTTACAAAACTAAAGGCACAAAAAATTGCACAATCATTGCAAGGAGGTTTTTTAAATGCAGGTTTTATACTAGCAGAATACCTACAGTGCACAACTGAGTAGAACACCAAACGAGCTATTTATTTTAGAGTGAAAAAACATGTTTTTTAAGCATTTAAGTTACCAACTCAATTAACAATGTATTACACAATATACTTATCGTGGTAAAATTTTGCATGTTTTATTGGTGACCCAATAATAGGTCTTTCCAAAAAGAAACAAACTAAAGTATTGGACACAGACATCTTTATTCACAGAAGTCTCATAATTCACAGTAAATTTATTCTTGCTTCTTTAAAAGTTATCATTAATTTTTGATTGCTCGCATTTCTTTCCATGATCTGCTTGAAAAGCATCTTCAATGTGATTGAAAACTGCAAAGATTTCCTGTTCATCATTGGAAAAGAGTAAAAATTCACCTGCGTTTTCAATGTAATGTTAACTTCAGCAAGCAGTAAATTTTGATCTTTAGTTCCTGGGGTTAGAAAATCATTTTCAGAGTCTTGCTTAGTGCTTTCATCTACCGTGATATACGCACAGCCAGATGTGCCACACTGGTTTTTCTACCCTTGATGGACCGAAGGCCAGGGCATTATCACACACAATGAAACCTCTTAAAGATACTTCTCTGAAAATTTAATGTTGTTCAATTTCAGGTATGTTCTTCTGGAATTTCCTCATCAACATCTGTTTCCAATGAACAAGGAAATCCTGCTTTCTTGAAGTTTTTTTTTGGGGTGGGGGGGTCAATTAAATGGAATTACATTCTTAACAAATTCAGTACATGGTTTAGAGAATGTTTCATTTAATGGTAAATAAACTTTTACACAATTTTTCTCTATAATCAGGAAGCTAACCAGCTGATGCTTATAGAAACATTTGAACAGAGAAAGGATTGTCTGTACCAGGGGTTATAATTTACTTGTACAGTGTGCTAGAACAAATATTAATCAGGTGTTATGTGTCTAGTAATGTGTGCAAAATGGAATGATCAACAAAGAAAATAATAATCTTGCAGTTTGATAAATCCCCATGCATTTGAATTGAAAAGATACTCTTGAAAAACAAAACTTTTCATCCATGAGCTGGAATTGTTTTTGTGTAAGAAAGGGAGTTTTGTAATGTTCTGAAACATCATGACTTTGCATATTTGCAAAGTGCCAGAGGTTTAGCTTTTTGGTTTCTTTATAGTTTGCATACAGAACTGCTGTTATTTTAATACAGAGGTGCCCATCCCTCCCCAAAAAGCCTAATGCACCCTGCACCCATAACGAATCAGTAAAGTTCCCACACAAAATTATTTTGCCGACACCCAGAGTGTTATTTGCAATACATATTTACCAATGTTGCTGAATGAAGTTGCTGTTTCTTTGTATTACTTTTTCTTTGTTAATTCCCAGACTCTGTATTTTGTGCATACTAGACTTGTAATATTTTGTATTTTACAAGCTTTGTAAATTAGCATTACAGTTGTTATATTGATGTTCTATTGCTGAATCACTATAGCAGTGACCAGCACAGTTAAATTTGATTACGAATTTTGGATTTAAAAAGTGCTGGCAAATTTTACTTTCACAAATATTTTGCAGTATTCTAAACTTTTAACCATTATGTAATACAGTTACAGTTCTAATGGAAAAGGAAGGTGACACAACTAGCAAGAATTTTAGGTAGTGTACTGCCTTACACTCCATTCCAGTAATTCAGATACATAAGTCTGTTAAAGGAGTGAAATCACTATAAGCTAAGATGTACCATTCTATTGATGCCAGCCCCAAAAATATTTTATCCGGCAACAATTTTAATAAATGAAAACTAATTTTCAGTGATTGATTCTGCACGACAAATAAAAATTTGTTGACTTCAGGATTCCAAAAATGTATACATTTATCTAAAAATATAAACATACATGACAGACAACTGACAGTGACAAAGCGTATGTACAAACTCTTAATAACCTTTTGTTGCACACTTCAAAATAACAGATTGAAATATATCAGTGCTTAAAATAAAAATCTAGAAATGTTTGCACATTAATAGAAGTAAAGTACTAGTAGTAATAAGTTTCATAATGCTAGAAAGAATAATAGTGGCATTGGGTGAAATATTGTGTTCAATTTTCAACAAGATATCCAAAGTGAGCATTGGAGACAGTTTTGCCAAAATAAATAACCAGAAACATAGACAGTAGTTTTGCCACATTAAATAACCAGAAATATTGACAGTAACAAAATTTCATTTCAATATTTTGGGGAACGATCCTCCCGTCTAGAAGAACAAAACATTTTACATCAACTTAGGCCTGAAAACACACTGCTATTGTACTACAGGTCTCATGACTTAACAAGTGCATGGCGCACAGGCTGGATTGTGTTACTGTGGAATGCTACGTTGACCAATGCCTACCACTCAAGTACGACTGCTCAAGCACAACTATTCAAGTACATACGTGTCAGTAATAGCTGCAATGGCATTCCACAGGAACACAATCCAGCCCACACGTTATGCACTATACATCATGTACTGTGAACTAAGGTGCAGAAATGGTGCACTTTCGGACCTATATTTATAAAATATGTTTTGTGCCTCCAGATGTGAAGATTGTTCCTCTAAAATATTGACATGCAATTTTGCAATAACCCGTATATATATTATAGTAGGCTAATATTAAGGATTAATTCAATAGTTATTTTTGTATTTCACATATCAACTTTTTAAGTTCTGAGCAAGTAAAATATTTAAGTAATGCATTATTTAAAAAAAATTTCCTGAAGATGTTCTATGTTAGGAATAGTTTCAAAACTACATTAGGTTTTGCATTAGTGCAGGTTACAAAAGTTGAATATAAATGTTCAGGAAATGTGTGTATATTATGTGCTACTTATAAACAATTACAGTAGAAGCCAGTTATAATATACCTGCAAGTAACATTTTACTGCTCCACAATGCTTGATTTTCTGCATAAAATAGTAAAAAATGTTTAATTTTCTAAATATTGTATTTACCCGAAAATATTACAATATTATTTTCAAAAATCACTTTCACAAAGTTGAGGGGTCGTCTAACTTTCGCATAATAAAAACATTTCTTGGGGTTAACATTTAAGCAATAATATTTTTGAATGTAAAATAGTCTACAGTTTCTAGCTAAATTCATATTCTTAACTAAAACATAAAAAACAAGTTTGGGAAGTAATAAAAGCAAAAGCAACACAACTAACAACCAAAAGTGAGGTTAAATTAATTTTCAATCAACATTATTTTGGTAAAAGTAGATGGTGGTAAACAAAACTTATTGTAAGCTAGGGTGTATTCCATTCCTTAAACTCAGCGCACATAGGGCTTGTATCGCTGCGCACACAAAACCACGTGAACGTAGAAAGTTGTTCTGTAACTCTGTGTAAGTTCTTTTCTACGGCAATGCCAACATGGCATAATACTTGGGAACTTGTCCATTCCATGTTTGTTATTATTGTTACAGACCGTAGACATTCTTCAGTTTATGATTTAAGGTTAGACCTACTAATAAACGAAGGCATATGTTAAGTAATGAGTGACCACATTGTAAAAATAGGTTTTTATGCATCACAAGGAAGAAAATTTGGTGTAAATACAATGTGAAATTTAAACTAATGGTGTGCAAAAAATGCATAAAAATTGTGCTGCAGCCGAAACTATACACAGGTAGAAACATTGTGAAAATAAATTGCATTGATGATGGGTTCAACTTTTTCTTATTTTACTTGGGCAAATGTGTGTTAAAATGAATTTCGTGTTTGGTTTTTGAGTTTATTCTTCGAAACTGTTAATAAGGATTTGTGGCAAAATTAAAACTTTACCCTTACCATAGGGCAAATACTGGCGGTCGTCCCATATTCTAAGTCATCATATTCTGAGAAACAGGATACAATTATTTTTTACTTTGGTAACAGTCACAACTGTAGAAAAATGTTATGTAACAATATTCAAACAACAACTGAAAACAGTATGTTTGGAACAGCAACATTGATGTTCTTTATAGTGATGCAGTAGAGCCCACTTTTTTACACTGTTCAAGGGATCCTGCTGCTTCGGCAGACTCGCCAAATTCTTTGCGCCAATTGCTCACTGCCATTTCTGAAAATATAGCAGCTTTGGATGCATTGGGTTCCCCTGTCGAGCACTGGGGTATGATTTTGTTGCCTATACTTTGTAAACAGCTGGATGCTAAGTTGCAAGGTGAGTGGGAGTTGAGTTTGGATCACGAGTTTCCTAAGTTGGATACTTTCATTGCATTTCTTGAACGACACTGTAAAGCATAGGAATTAGTTTTCTCATCTTGCTCCAAGGTTTCAGGACCCCAGTCGCTCAAACACAAGCCTCTCTTTCCTTTAAAGCATCGTTCCCCATCCACCTTTTTGGTCAGTTGTGAACAGTTACAATGTTTGTATGTGCAAGGCTTGCCATGCCTTGCACAAGTGTCCTGAGTTCATTCAACTGACCCCCAACAATCATTTTAAGGTCGTGAAGCATCACAAGTTGTGTTTTAATTGTCTTGCGAAGTCCCACCAATCTAGGAAAACTGCTCGTCAACTTCATGTCGCAAGTGTGGTGGTCAACATCATACCCTGCTGCACTTTGATCGCAAGAGTAGTGGGGACCATGGCCAAGGCTCTACTACACCTACAGTTAAAGAAAAGGTTTCCGCTGTTACATCAGCAGTTTCAAGCTCTGACCACACAGTTTTACTGTCTACATTTCAGGTGGGTGTTCTTGACAGGCAATCCATGAATCGTTCGTGCACTTCTGGATACAGCTAGCCAAGCTAGCTTCATCTCAGAGAATTGTATGCAGAAGCTACGCTTAAGGCATGAAAAGGCTCATCTACCCATCAATGGCTTATCGAATACTCCTGTAGATGTTGCCAAATTCTGTACTTCTATTGTAATTGTAACAGTTGGAAGTGCTGCCCCCCAATTCCCTGTCCATGTTTTTGTCCTGCCTCGCATAACTAGTGACTTGCCCAGTGCAAGGATCTCGTCTGACGTCCGTCGTACTGTATCAAACCTGAAACTGGCAGATCCGTCATTTGATATTCCTGGCCTAATTGATCTTCTCATTGGTGCTGACCTTTTTCCACAGATGGTTACTGGCGGCAAACTTGATGGACCACCTGTGGCTCTAGAGTCTGTGTTTGGTTGGATTTTGATGGGGAAGGTAGCATCAGATTCTCGTTCGTGCTCAAATTCCTTTTGTCTCTCTCTCTTCACTTTGTTTCCCTCTTTGGAAGAAACCATGAGAAAGTTCTGGGAAGTTGAAGAGCTCCCAGTGAGTAAACATAGTTCACCTGATGCTGATCTGTGTGAGAAAATATTCACTTAAGGTCATACTCATGATGAAGATGGTCGCTATACTGTCCGTTTCCCATTTCGCATTCTGAGGTCGGATTCTCACGGTCCCAAGCCATACTCGTTTATTTGGGCTTGAAAGACGCCTCAGCGGTCCAAGGTATGTATGCTGATTTTGAACTGTACAGGCCGTCCAGCTCTACGAACATCTGTCAGGAGGTGAAATATCACGCTAAGAATAAAGACTAGGAGTGCCTAGAACATGACTAGCAGTGCTTAACAGAGGAATCCTTGTTTAAAACATGCGCCGTGAGTGAGTGCTCCCGTGAACATGTGGTGTCCCTCCCTTTCCCCCCTCTGCTTGGAGACTTGAACTTCGTGGATCTTCGACCAACATCGGCTGTTTCCGTGCCTCCCCTCTTCCCGGCCGTCTGCTGGGTTGAGTGTGCTAGCTCGAGTCAGTCGTCACTTGTGCTCCGCCCGAAGTGTTGGTCCAGTCTTCCCGTGGCCGACATGGCAACAAAGCTTCACCTGTTTGTTCTTGGCAAGTTTCAGTTATTTTTGTTTTAGTTTATTCTTCAGTTTATTTCTTGTATTCACTATCTAGTTCATCTTTCTTGCTTGGTGCCATTTCGGCCGCGAGGGGATCGTTTCCCTTTTGAACCTACTCCATTCGACTCAGCCACAGTGTTGGATTTGTTTATGAATGTCAAATGAACGTTTACGTACGGAATACCGTTGCGCATTATAGCACCATTATTTGTTAACTGCCAATATGTAA
Source organism: Medauroidea extradentata (assembly GCA_003012365.1). NCBI lineage: Eukaryota > Metazoa > Arthropoda > Insecta > Phasmatodea > Phasmatidae > Medauroidea > Medauroidea extradentata. The sequence goes on along the minus strand of PNEQ01001492.1, from coordinate 145,118 downwards.
GTATTCATAATAAATGTAATTGAATTACAGTATGTTGTTATATATTAATCAGTAGTGGTTCCGTTGCTCCGTCCTACGATCAGTGGCGTTGCCAGAGTTTGTGCTGTAGGGTGTAGGGGGAGATAGGGCTAATTGGCCCTGACGGGCGTGTCGCACCTGTCGTGTGATACCGGCATACAGTGTTAGTATAATTGAGCACTGAACGTCTGAGTGAGATGGTCTCAATTTCATAACTGATTACCTCTAGTCTGGGTGTATGAAAAGGGTTCCTACTGACCAGGTACATTCCACTCCGGCTTATTATATTCCACATCACCCTGTCGTCGAACCAGACAGTTCCACAACCAAACTGCGTGTAGTGTTTGATGCCTCGGCCTAAAGCTCCAATGGGTTGTCGCTGAATGACAATTTGCTCACTGGTCCAAAGTTGCAGCAAGAGATTGTGGAGATATTGTCAAAGTTCCGTTTGCATACTGTTTTTTCACAGCTGACATCAAACAGATGTATCGACAAATCAATATACACCCTGACCACAGAGATTACCAGCGCATTGTGTGGCGGTTCGGAGACACTGAACAAGTTGCAGACTATCGTCTAAAAACTGTTACCTATGGCATATGATCAGCTCCCTACTTAGCACTTTGAACGTTGCAGTAGTTAGCCAGTCATGAAGCATCATCGTTCCCTCTTGCATCGAAAGTCCTACAATCAGACATTTACGTCGATGATGATGTAACAGGGTCACAGACTGTCAATTCAGCATTGGCCCTGCAGCGAGAATTGATATTGTGCCTTGATAAGGGTAGATTCTAATTGAGAAAGTTCATGAGCAATCACCCTGCTCTGCTCGAATGGCTTCCTGCAAAGGACATTCAGATGCCACAACCATTTAGCCTGAACCCTGATAGTCGAGTTTTCATTAAGGTGTTGGAATTGAAGTGGAATCCGATGTCTGATACTTTTGTCTACAAAACTCATAGTAACTGTACTCGCGCAACCAAACGAAATATACTGTCCACCAATGCTCAGATCTTTGATCCTCTTGGGTGGCTTAGTCCACTTCTGATAGTTGCCATACATCTTCTGCAAACGTTGTGGTTGAAGACAATTGACTGGGATGCTGACCTCCCTGATGATCTTTCCGGTCGTTGGAGTATATTCAGTAACGAACTTCCTCTCCTGTCGTCCATTACAATTCCGAGATGTATTCAAGGTTCAGATGATTGTACTTATGACATCCATGGGTTTTCAGACAGCTCGGAGGTTGGCTATGTTGCTGTTGTTTACCTGCACATCTGTAACCCTGACGGTCGTGTCAGCACTCAAATGCTAATTGCCAAAACCAAGGTAGCACCACTTAAGGTGCAGTCTCTGCCCCATCTGGAACTTTGTGGTGTCCTACTGTTGGCTCACCTTCTCAATTTTGTCACAGAAACCTATCAGGAGAGTTTTACTTCATCATCGATAGCTGCTGCATGGACTCACAAATTGTACTCGCTTGGATAAATTCAACCCCCCATCTGTTGAAAACTTTCGTGGCCAACCGAGTGAGTGAGTGAGCTTCAGGACCTGACTGATCCTTCGTGGCGGCGGCATGTTCCCTCAGCAGAAAATCCCGCAGACTGTTCTTCTCGTGGTCTCTTGCCAGCACAGCTATTAGATCATCACCTGTGATTGATAGGTCTTCCATGGCTGCGAAATCCTCCTGAACAGTGGCCTTGGTGTTCACAAATTCCTGTTGAATTATATCAAGTGTTATTCGAGCAGAAATCTGTGACCATAGCCACCTTCACCTCGTGCCAGGATCTTGACCACTTGATGAGTTGTTTCAGTCGGCTGACCAAGCTGTTGAGAGTTACTTGTTTCTTGTTTCGGTTTGTGCATAATTGCCGCGCACCTCAACCTAACCGTGCAAGTGGTGGACTCACCCCCCTAGAGTTAAATCAAGCACTGAAATTTTGGCTTCTGCAAGTTCAGGTTTGCTCCTTCAAGGATATCACTGCACTCAGGAAGAGTCACTGTACTAATCCACAGATTCGAAAATTAGTACTGCTCCTTGATGAGTATGGCTTAATTAGGGTGGGTGGTAGACTCTCCCTTGGTTCTGTTTGAACAAAAACATCCCATTCTACTACCTAAGTCACATGTCTTGACTGATCTTATCATAGGTCATTATCATGAAAAAAATAACCATCCCGGCATACAAGCACTTAGAGGAATTCTCAGGGATCAATTTTAGATTTTGGCAGACAAGGATGCCATAACTCATTGCTTATGTCATTGCTTACCCTTTCAAATAGCGTCCATCGTCCACTCAGCCTCTCATGGGTGACCTTCTGCCATGAGAGTACAGCAAATTATGCCATTTGCTAAGGCAGGGGTTGACAATGCCGGACCGATCATGATCAAGGCTGCTGGTCTTCGCCGGGCTCCTATCTTGAAGGCTTTTCTGTGCATATTCGTTTGTTGTGCCACTAAGGCTGTCCATGCTGAACTTGCTTCAGACTTGTCGACCAAAGTGTTCTTGACAGCTTACGAACGTTTTCTCCCTAGGCGAGGTAATAATCTGACATTTACTCAGATTGTGGCACTAACTTTGTGGGTGCTGTAAGTTGAAGTATCCTAACTAAGTCAATTGGAAAATTTAGTGGATTAAGGACAAGTGTGAATAGCGACTCATATTGTTTCAAGGTTTGGAATTTCGTGCTGACTGCGTCTGTAAGATCTCTTAAGTGCACGAACAACAATCTTGGGACAGTCCGTGCAGCTCAAACTCTGCAAGGTGCATTTCATTTCCGTAAAGTGCGAGTGTTGGTTTCTTTCAGCCAGTGAAAAGAATCTTTCAATTTTTGTTTTAAAGACAAATATTGTTTTTTTTTTCCAAATCAATAGTAGTATTTTGTCGTCCTTGAAGGCTGGTTTTTACCTCGTTCAGTTATTCAAACAAATCAACAATGAGAGCTAGAGTGATCTTGATACCGTCTTCAATCAGCTGAAAGAACTGAGTAGCGAGAGCACTGGAAAAAATAAATGCTTTAATTTCTTCAAAACGTTCCCAAAAACGTAAAAGGGTTCTTTTTCGGGTTAGCCAGTGAACATCTGCATGAAGAATTAAATACGAATGTGGAACAGACAGTTGTCAGAATGTTTTCAGCAGGCGTTTGTTCAGAGGTCTTATAACAAGGAAATTAATCACCTTCATGATTACTTTGAAATGCTCTGAAGTTTTCGGAACAGACTGAAAATGACTACCTAAGTTTTAGATATGAATCAAGCAGTGGAAATTGACAAATGGAGGAAATATTTAATCTCTCTTCAAAAGTGTAACAAATCCTTTGTTTTCGCCTATCATTGAAGGTGTACCACTTGTAACGACAAATTCAAGCTTTGTCATATCAATTTCATTAGACACGAAGATCATAACAGCAGTGTAAATGTCTTGACCTGTGGTTGTACCTGATAAAGGTTTAACTGTCATAAATAAATTATTAACTGTCGCTTGACTATCAACATAATGCACAAAGCACATTAGTAAAGCTAACTAAGCAATATTGGTAGACTCGTCGACAGCTACCGAAAAATAAACACACTTCGACAGATATTGCAGAGTCAGTTTCTTGATTTGAGCAGCAATAACATTAACATGCCAGGTGACTGTAACATTACTTAAAGGAACATTCTTTGCAGCATTTATAACAATTCAGTATTTTTCAGGTACGCTTTCAACAAAGATTTCACTGCTGAAACAATACAGTCTGTGACCACCTCTCCACTTGAAAATTACATTCCATGCTGAATTTGTTTGCATAGACACATTTATAGATACTACCGTAGAAAGTTTATTAATAGTACTGTTGATTGAAAAAAGTTTTTGCTGACATTGTAACTTTATCTTTAAGTCACTCACCTTATGCAATCTCACTGTGATGAATTTCGTGATGTTTTTGACAGTTTGCTTTTCGACATCCAGATACAGAAGCCAAACAGAGTAGACAGATTACACCAGTATTATCGTTGTTATGTATAACAAGAAAACCAGACTCCCACTTATTTTTTTAATGAGTACATTATTTGCTTCTTTGATGTCTCTCCTTCATTCTCAGCACGTTTCCCAACAACAAATTTATTCAATATTACTAACAAAAAACTCACACTTCACATAACTGTACTCTAGTGCGCAGAAAAGAAAATTATCTGTATTGCCACGGCAAGCAATGACGCGTGCCACGCTACCTATTGTGTGGAGCCAGAAATATATTAAGCGAGTGGGACACACCCATGCTGCTCTGCAACATCTTGTCAAAGAAGTGTATTACATGGGTTGAGAGCGACTACAAACAATACAAGAAAATTAATTTTTAACTTTTAACATAAGTTTTATGTGAAATAAGGGTGCTTGCGAGCACTTTTCGAGCTCAACTAATCGAGCATTGCTTTACCTTTTGGGAGCACTTGGGTGCTCATGAGTACCAGGTTGAGTAAGCCTGATTTAAAGAATAGACCAAAAAACATCTTGAAGAAAACTGACAAAAATAAAATTAGCACTGAAATGTCCGCACGAATATTAAAAAGTTCCCACATCTTATTGAGCAAAAGAATACTGGGTGGTGTAAACCATACCCAGATGCCCTAATAGCCACACACACTGGCAGAAGAATAAATTTAGTAGACAAACAAGTCAGAAATAAGTACCAAAGAAAAAACAACAGCAGGCGCTACCTGTGCATGTTAAATTGCCACTCCTATTAATACCTCTATACATTTCTAGGCTACTGCCCTACAGTTACTTCTTCATAATTTTTTAGACTACACGGATTGGGGTTACACCCTAGCTGCATCCGGACGTCCCGAGCACCAGAGAACAACTCTTACAAAACCAAGCGCGTCGCTGCTAGCACCCCTTTCATGTGACCTTCACTACTGTGCTCCTTTTGGCTAACTAACACATCCACCACCTTTTAGAGACTAACTGAAACACACGCCTCTTCCGTATTGGGCATCCTGCAAACCTAGTTGTGCAATACTGACAAACAAGGAAAATTTTTCTTATTGCTACCTGGCCAACCGGCCAAAACTGAATGAATCGACATCCTCGCGCACGCTTGTCTATAAAAACAAGTCTGCTTCTTCCTCGTGTTCCGAAAGCAACACAACACATACACAAAAAAAATCTAACTAATTAAATTTGTTCCATGAGTTGAATAATATTACATATATCACTAAATTTCACATCAGCATGTATATACGAAAATAAAAATATAACAGGAAATAGAAATATAAAAATAATACAAACAAATATATTTTTCTCATATCCCCAAAAAACATGAAAAACTTATAATGTTACAACTCCATTGGGATATAAATGACTGTCGATGAAAACAAAAGATAATGGGAAAACATAAATAAGCAGAGTATTCTTTAGTCAACAGGATACATACAACATAAAATTCCATAAATGGAATCGGGTCACACAAAAACAAGGACAAACTGATAAGGAAATAATAATTTTAAAAAAATTTTAAATCAAAAGAAAAACCCAAGACACCACCATGGCAGACAACCCAGGTTGGAGGTCTGCTTTGCAAAGGGACAAACAGAAAAATATAAGACCCATAAAATAAAAATAAAATATGACACACATTATGAGGCTAAACAAAACCAGTATTATATCAGACACAAACAATATGTGACATAATAATGAGACAAATTAAAACAACAGTATACATCAGACACGACCACAAAAACAAGGGTTACAACTATGGGAAGAAACAAAACATGGTAGTTTTTCAGACAGTCAGGAGAATGGCTGTTTTGGGAACTGGAATCTGTTCCCATCATCAGGTAGAGACATACAGGGTTCAGTAACACAAGTGCGACTAATGAGGAGGCTGGAAAAACATGGGTATATATAGGGTAAAGCCACTTATCCTGCTCAGCCAATGGGAGATGAACTGTCTCCTGATTGGTCGTGCAACACAGATTAACTGATTGGTTGTGGTGGGTTGAGTGTTTGTATTTGTTTTATGCTGTAAAGTTGTTTATCTCTTAATCAATTGGATCCACATATTTTTAATTCAATGCTTTGCTGACTGAAAATATTGTTATCGCTAATAATGAAGGGTGATTCTTTGATTTTCCTTTTAATTTTGTTTGTTTCCTGTGTAAGTGGTTTAGAGTCTTCCCAAAGAATTTTGTGGCTATTTTCCCGTGCATGTTCAGCCAGTCTAGATTTTTGGGTTTCACATTTCTTGCAAAGTTTTTGTGATCTTTTATTCTGGTTGATAGACCTCTGCCAGTTTCATCAATGTACATTGAGCCACATTCATAGGGTATCTGATATACACAGTCATGTTCGCCTGTGGCTGGTAACCATACTTTTAATAGTTGATTTGGAACGGAATGCTATATGAAGTCCGTAGTTGTTTCCCAGACGTCTAATTTTTTTCGGAAAGGCCTCGAACATATGGAATCACTACGGTTCAGGCTGGTTTTTTGGTCTCTGTGGGCTTAAGTGTTCTGTTAGGTTTCATGTGCTGTTTGATGGTGTTTGTTGGGTAACCATTGGCTGTGAGTTCTTTTCTTATTTGGTTGTGTTCTACCACTAACGATTTCTCGTTGGAACAAATATTCTCAGCTCGGTTGGCTAGTGTGCGCATTATGGCAATTTTTGTGCTTTTAGCCGACTGTTTAAAGCACATTCGAAACACCTTTACACAGAATGGATGGCAAGCGCAATGAAAAAACACCTTACGACTAGTAGATTGCATAAGCCATCTCTGGAATAAACACAGTTTGGTACTATTACTTGTTAGCAATTTGTCTTTAACAAAATATACAAAGCACAAGTGCTTGCAGGATGGTATTTGTAGACTGAGAACACACACATTGCGGGTGAGACATACTCATAACTGCAGTAACGACATTTCACTAGATGAGCCAGATTCATCAGGCAAAGAATGAAGAAAAACTCGCCACCTAATTAAGCCAGCCTAGCCAGCAAAACTTTGTGACTATGCAGAAATGTGTGCAATCCTCTATGTGTGTGGGTTTTCTCCTATAAGCACTTCTACTTTGGGTCTTTGTTACAAATGTAATTAGTTGTCTAAAAGCCTTTTCTCATTAATCATTAACATTTCCAAATAGTCTTATGGCCTCTTACAAAATTCAATCAATTTCTATCTGATTTCCATCACTCAATTGTATTTTTTTTTTAAATTAAAAATATTGCTTACCAAAATTAAATAAAATTTAAATCTAAACAATCCAAGTATTAATCACTGAGAGGGTATTAAATTACAGAAATAAATAATCTGTAATTATGTTCTTCCATTTTTTTTTTTTCATTAATTCTGTACTGTCCAAAATTGTTTACATTATAATTTCTTTAATGGAAATTCTCAATTCACAGACACACACAAAAAGGTTGATTATTTTATTCATAGTTTTAATTTGTGGATGGAACAATGAGCACTGAGCCTACCGAAGTTCAAGTATTTGAGTATTGTAAACCATAATGTGTTACTTTTTACAGGTATTTATTTCTCTACATGATACTGTGAAGCGACCAGCCTTCGCTTTGGGTGTACTTTTTCGATAAAGTCAGTTGTGTTTCTAAAATTTTGTAGAGTCCTTTTTAATGTTTTTTTTTTGTTTGCATAAATAATGCTAGCCAGTGTTACAGACATTTCAGAACCAAGAGCTGGTCAGCCTAATGTCAGTTAGGTGTAGGGCAGTGATGATGCCTTTATTATTTTTCAAAAGCCCAAGTGTGTTGCCCGGCCAACTTACTTTAAGCCATTGCCTGTAAATTATTAAACACCTAGTGTTTATACAATTGTAAGTCAGTAGTAACTGTTTCAAAATGAGTTCCATGTTGTCTTAAGCTTAGTAATCTCCTGAGAAAGTCATTTAGTTAAATTATGTAAATGTTATAATTTTTGCTGAAAAGGATATTACCCAGAAAACCTAATCTCTAAATGTAAAACTGCTACTGGGCCTGGTGAAAGAGTACAGTAACAGAAAACAGCGCCTGGATGCAATTGCTAGCAGTAAGTTTTCTCATTATAATATTTTAAGGTTAAATAATGTGTTTAAAGCCTGGAATTAGAATTATTCTGAGTTGTATTTTCGGACGGCATGTGAATTTAAAATAAATATGTCTTGCGTGGACTTCTCTGAAATTGCATAACATTTCAAGCAACTTTGGACTTGAAGAAATTTTACGAGAATTTTATCCTTTAAAATTTATTGCAGTTGGAAAGTTTTTGGTACTTATTTTAAAGATGTGTAGATGAGTTCAGCCAGCCCGGCCATGGAGCCGCGGGGGCAACACCGATAGGGGTTCACAGAGGGTACTGCAAGGTGTATGGCCGGCAATGCCCGTAACCAAGATTTTATTTAATATACATTTTATTGTAATAATTATTCAGTGAAATAGTAAAATACGTCTTTATGCTCAGCAGAATTTTGCCTATTTTTCGGTGATTTTAGTTTCTTTATTTTGTATCCAGACCGGTTATTTGATGTTGCTAGAATGTTATAGAACAGTTTACAGGAAGGTAGGCCGCCATGGTATCTGGGGACGCCATTGCCGTTGCTGGTCACTTTGTTCTTGACTGTTAGGAAGGCCGGACGTGTGCCGCATTGTGCGAGGTTAGCACGTGGTAAGACAAGGAGCGTGATCGAAAGACATGGGGCTGCGATGGAAGGCGGTGAAAAATTTCTAGAACTCTCCATTATTAACAAGTTTCAATTATTTTGATGTGAATTTACAGCCGTATACACCGCATGGCCGGCCCACTATCAGTTATGATTTAAGTTTAGCATGTGCTATCTTTCTTTTAAGTTGAGTTTCATTTCAGTTTAGTTTTAGTTCTATTTAATTTTATGTTCATGTACAAGAAGTTTATACGTGCCGATGTAAGTGCGGTTGCGTAAGTTTTGATCTAACCACGTGTTTGACTACCGTTCTGCATGCGTTAACCCTTCGATACCACGAAACCCTGAGATAAGAGTAGCTCACCGCGGAGACCGGAGCATTTGTGAGAACTGACCAGTCTAAGTACATATAGTAAAACTGTTGGGGCCTAGCACTAAGAGAATCAGTACCACCACAATACCTAGTAGTTTTCATGAAACAGCTGATGTTTATGAAGCTTCTGTGTTCTAATGCCCCCACAACCATAATTATAACAACCTGTATGCTGATAAAATAAGAAATGTAAAAATTAAGACTAACAAATATGTAAAACATTTAAGAAACAATGCACAAACACAGTCACCCATGGAAAAATATGAATAAAAAACCTGTTGCACTGCAAGTACAATTATTTTATTACTGGTGAAACAGAAAAAAGTAACTCACCTTTGGTTAGCAGCAAGAAGTACTCGGCCTGTAAGAAGCTGGCCGGCTTTAACAAAGATAGGTGTTTCTAACAAACAACGTACTTGGTACCAGTGGGTAAGGGGTTCTGTTGGAGCTGTTGAAAGCCAGATAGTCTGCACTGATCCAATGAAAGCCACATCAAACCAAAACGCCAAGCCATGTACTGTACCAGACTCCAGAAGATGGAATTCTAGTGGAATTTCTAAAAACATTTACAAACCAACCAATAAGCTGTTTGATGTAGATTCCATGATTGTTCTCCAGCTGCTAGTTACATAGTCCAGTACTCACTTCATCAGATTGAGTCAAATTACAGTTATATTAAAAACATTTAAATCACCACTTTTTACTACACAGCCTTTTTTACTTCTTAAAGTCTATAAGCAAAATATGCACCAAAGAACACTGGATTTCCAACACATACATATCTAGAAGCTATTTAATTATGAAAGTGTAATTTCATTCGAAACACTTATTTAATTATTTTAGAACTAGATTCTCTTCCTCACCTAAACTCAATACTCATAAAACAACTTTATATTTTGAGTCTATATCCCAGGAATGGCAGTCTGACAATGTGATGTGAGCACCCATGACCCCAGATGTCTAGCATAACATGAGGGTGCAGTGAATGCTTAAACTTATGACAATATAATCACTGCCCAGCACAATACAGCAGTTAGTGCTGATGGGAAGCATTACTTCAGCAGTGAATACCAGCCAAGCTAGGTGGCAAGCTGTAATGTTTAAGGAAGGGTAACTTGACAAGGACTGGACATTTTTCATCATATCTTCTTTTTTTGGCCAGCCACACCTCCAAGATGCTACAGAACTATGGATGTGTGAAACACCAGATAAACTCTACTAACCAGCCCCTGGGTACCAAGATAAAAGTGGGCTTATCAAACTGAAGTAGCACTTAACTTGCAGTCTTAATTAATACTGACCAATATCGCTTTTCTGACATAAATGTTTGTGCAACTGCACTATCTTATGAGCCAAAAATAATTACAATTAAGTTTTTTTACATGGTATCCATTTTATTTTATTAAAATTTATTTTCAAAGTATGTTCCTTCAGATATTTCCTTTCACATCAAGTATGGTCTGACTATCTACAACTAAGTAATTAATATACTAAAATCTTGACTAAAATATAACAATCCACTCATGAGATAGTACTTAATTGTAGAACAAATAAAAACAAATTTATCATTTTATTCTAGAAGGTCTATACATTAATATACTAGTACATTTATGATCAATACCTTGCTTTATATTATAAGCAAATGAAAATAAACAAATGAACATTGCACTGTCTGTACATATTATATAGGTCATTCAGAATAAAGTGAGCAATAAAGATTTAACCTTTGAAAAATATCACTAGCCATTACTGCATATAAGTCAACATTAACCACAGTTACATTATTGTTCATATGGTTGGTAGCGAATAATAGCATGTAGTTCCGAGTATTTTCTTATTTGAATACAGCATTAGTGAAACAACATCAAATGCAAATGACCTCTCTGTATTTAACCCTTTAAGTGCCAAGAGCCGATATATCGGCTCCGCATGGTTGTGCTAAAAGTGCCAGAGCCGATAAATCGGACCTCCTTTTTTTTCCTCTCCAGAATACGTTTTCGTTACCTACAGCGCATTCTAGTAGTGTCTGCTGGACTTGTCATCACATTTAGTTGCTTTCTTTATGGGTAGATGGCAGTTTTGTTCTATATTCACGTTCGTCTGAAATTTTTTATCAACGCTAGATGTCGGGCGTCGTGTAGCGTTTCTTTTATCAATATTTTTGGTTTTGGTCGCGTTTTACTGCCTTATTACAACGTCACGTGACGGTACTATAAGTGAATTCAACATTTGCCAGCTATACTTACCTTTTCATATACTTCCTTCTTTTCTCATGTGATGTCAGGTTTGTTTTATATTCAAGCTGATCTGTTCTATTTTCTACAATTAGATGTCAAGATTAATTTTTATATTTTAATTTTATTACGTTTCTATTATGGCGACTTTTCTCTGGTCAGATCTGTATGACTTACTTTATTTCTTCACCAATAGATGGCAGTTAGTATTTACATTCAAGCTAGTATAGTACATATTTTTTAGACTAGGTGTCGCACATTTTCAGTCGGGCAGTTTTACGTCTGGTTACGTTTTCCCGCACATTTACAAGTGCACGTGC
>PNEQ01001492.1:100310-132533 GCA_003012365.1 Medauroidea extradentata | reverse complement strand
ATCGATTCTTGCAGCAACCATTTTGTTCTAATAGTGTCGTACTTCTTGAGCGTAGTTAACATCTCTGATACAGAAATGTAAACAGAACATTGCGGTGCGACGATTACGCGATAGAATTATTTTTACCGTTTCTGTCATCTCAAAAATTAGATGCGACGATTACGCGATGGCGACGATTGTGCGATAAAACACGGTAACTAATGTAAGTACATTGAATATTTTGTGCTAACCTGTAATTTTCAGTCTTGTACTTTTTTATATGTTGCAATTGTTTTTAATGCTTCCTGCAAATTCATAAATACGGGTACAATATGGTAAATTAATTTTTTTTTCAAAAACAATAAAAAAAATGCCCAACTACATTTAATATGTAGTAAGATGATTGTAGAGAAAAGTTTCAAAGGTGTGATATTTGTAACTTGCAAGTAGTAGCAAATTTTGTAAAAACTATAAATTTTGTATTGTATGCAACAGAATTTTTTGAATTTTATTTTTTTGCACATTATTTATGTTCTTAAAAAGAGCTGAAAATTATTTTTCATTTGACAACTTAATGAACCTGATAGCTCAAAAACCAAAAAATTATAGGCTAACAATTTCAGTCAACTTACATAGGCCATTAGAGAACATAAAATGCTGCAATACTTCAAAATTAAAAAAAATTCTCCATCAGGTTTTACTCCAAAAATTCAGAAAAAAAAAAAAAAATAATAATAATTTGTTCTTATTTTATGCGTACCTACATTGGATAAAAGTTTGAACAAAATCTGTGACACTGGAGCATATGTCATTAGGCGATTTGATATGAAATGACCCAAAGCAGCAAGTAAATGCTACTTACTATTCAGAATCTATGTTCACTTAATAAAGGGACAGTAAGAGCAACATGGTGATTTGTGTCTATTTTGTGTAACATTCAACGGTCACATCAGAATAATGCATCTGTCCTACAGTCCCTTGGGACTTGCATTCATATGGTATATAAGAATAAACATGTGTGTGATGGTAACTTACATTCCAGAACAATTTTTTCTACAGTCTGTTGGGACCTTCACATTTTATACGGTTCACCAAAACATTCATTGGAATGTGCTACATCGCACAAAAAATCACTCTACAGCATCACTACTTAGCACACCCTTAAGTTAGCCAGTGCACCACCCCACCTCAGTGTTCTACCTGGCTCGCTACGATGGATTTAGCAACAACCAGTAAGTTCTACAATTAATCCATTACTCACGCTAGGCGATATAATCAGTAGGATGCAATCCCCCCTACCAGCAATGAAGAGATAATCAGTAGGTCCTAAGCATCCCAATTCACTGGGCCATAATCGGAGGGCTCTGGTCTCTCCTCACAGCAACATGCTGTAATCGCTGCCTGCAACGAGCTCACCCACACTACTTTTCCCATTCAGCATCAGTGCTTTTGACAAAACCACTGTGGATTGCGACTGGTTTTCATCTCAATGAATTAATTTTTATAGTGTTAAATATTTGCCTTTTTTATTTTTATTTGAGCCACATAACATAATTTTGTGACTGCTACTAAATCCAATTTCATTTAAGTGTGTTTTAAACTGTTCCTTTACCACGTGTATTCGGGATCTCTAAACCAAGCCACATGCTCGCCAGCTACGGTGTGCAGTATTGGTCAGTGCACGCCAAACGCCTTGCTGCCTGACTCCAGTTCCCATCCTGCCAGCGGTCTCCATGGCAACCGCCAGCCTTCACTCAATTTGACCGAGCAAATTTTCATAAATGATGAGTCATATTCATTCTTCTCTGACTGGATTAAAAAGTTTTAGTTTTTGAAAATCCTTACAGTCAATAAAATTAGCTGTGACAGATAAGAATAAAACATGGATACTGGACAAAAATGTACTAATCAACATACCTATTTCATGGAGATCCTTTTCATTAACATCCATAAAATCAACAGTGTGACGCACTGACTTAGACATGCACACACGAACATCAAATGTATCAACAATGGGTTGTCGAAAATATTCTTTCATTGCAGCTTGTCGTAAACTCCTCAAATCCACACCATGGAAAGACTGCTGGAACCTGAACACACAAATACAGGAGTCAACAATCAGTACCTGTGCTTGAATTAACATAAAAACCAAAGAATCCACAAACTTTAAAAATGCACATGTATTAAACATGGTACATAAAAAATGCAAGAATAGTTTGCACATGAACAAACACACAAATACTGTCAATGATCAACAATCATAGACAGTAAGATCTACAAAATAGGTAAGATTATCTCCAAAATCCAAAATATAAGTGATTCTTTCAAATTTATTTAAAAATTGACAAATTAGCAATTTCTTAAATTATGATTTCTATAGACTGGCACATACGTCAGTAATAAGCTCCAAATGCTCAGGTTGTTACAGAGGGCAAGAGACCGATCATCATAAAGTTCACCAGTTATAGGAAACGTGCTGAAGTGTTTCAAGCCAAGCGAGCATTGAAAAACACTCGAATCCTAATAACAGAGTCGTTAACAGCAGAGAGGCAACGCGTCTTCAAAGCTGCTAGAGAAAAATATGGCGTGAGAAACTGCTGGACGCAAGATGGCAAAATCATTATTTTGCGAGAAAACCGACGAACCAAAATATCTTCACTGCGTGAACTTGAAAGCATTTAGATTAATAAAAGTAATAGAGTTGCTTTGTATGATGGTAACCTGCTTAGTGTTTGTTAATATGTGTTTTTCATTTAATGTTTTATTGTTTGTATGTGCATATGTGTCCGAGTGTGTGTTTTCATTACGAGTTTTTGTGAATAAGTGCCCTCAAAATCACTGGAACCTGCCCTTCAACTGCCGCCGATCACCACTGCATACACCTATCTAGTCGGTAAGTTGCTATGTAGGTTACTTTTTTCATATAACATTTCTGAGTACAGTATGAGTAGTGACAGTGTAAATCAGAAGTTGGCAACACTTAGTCCGGCAACCAAATACTTCCAGGAACTGTGCTCTCTCCCCCTCTGGCAAGACGACCCTGACTCACTCCCCACCCCCTCCCACGAAGTAAGGGTTCTGAGTGTTCCGCAGTCCCTCTCCCTCCCTCCCTGATGACACCAGCTACCTACTCTCACAACAGCTGGCCCCGCACCCTCGCTCCTTCCATGCCGCTCATGTCAACTGTCAGTCCCTGCTCGGCCATATTGACGAGTTCAGAGCGATTTTTAGTTCCTTGAATCTGTATGCTATACCGATGTCAGAAACGTGGCTTAAACCATCTTTAGAATCTAAATTAGTAGAAATGCCTGGGTATGTATTGTACAGGTTAGATTGTTTACAGAAGCAAGGTGGAGGTGTAGGCATTTATCTTCGGAAGGACATCAAAGCGAAAATTTTACGAAATTCCACGAGTGTTTATAATGCTAAACCAGAATATTTGATGCTTGAACTAAATTTAAGAGAACAATTTCTATTGCTTTTTGTAACATACAAACCACCCAAAATAACGTCATTAGAAGACTTTGAAAATGACTTGTCTGAAGTTGTCCCCTCCTATGAAAATGTATTAATCATGGGCGATTTCAATACTGATCTGCTTAGAGACAGCCTCCAAGCGAACCATCTAAAAAATTTATTTTCATCATATAACCTCTCTGTTTGTGATCTTGAAGCCACGCATCACTCGTACAATGCCGATACTCTAATTGATTTAATTGTATCGTCAAAACCAGAAAAACTAATTAAATTTGGTCAAATAAGTGCCCCAGGCCTCTCGCATGACGATCTAATTTACACAGCCTATACACTGCGTATGCCTAAATTTGCGCCAAAGTTAATAACGTATCGCAATTTTAAAGTAATAAATAAGGAAAGATTTGCTTATGACGCTTCACAAATAAACTGGGGCCTAATTGAGGGCCTTTCTACGGTTGAGGATAAAGTTGTTATCCTTCACAAATTAATTAGAAAATTACTTGACAAACACGTGCCTGTTCAAAATAAGCGAGTTACTCGACCTGCCGCCCCGTGGATGACGAAAGATATCAAAGTACTTATGTCACGGAGAGATGTCGCGTTTGTCGCTTACAGAAAATTACGCAAGACAAATACTTCAGCTGACAGTGAGTTTGAAAATTATCATTTAATTAGAAATAGGTGCACACAAGCAATAAGGACAGCCAAATATAAATACACTCAGAGTCAGCTTGGTAGTAGTAACTGTTGTAAACGCCAATGGGATGGTCTGAGATATTTAGGAATAGGCAAAAAGAACAATAAAAATGCCAGTGCGCATGACATCGGACCCGAAGAACTCAACGCTGGCTTCACGACACCACCTTCCTATCTAGATCCCTTAATAAAAACACAAACACTATACGAAATACATTCACACTGCGTTACTGACGACGAACAATTTTACATGACGTGTAGCGCCCTCAGACGTACTGCAATCAATAAAACGTATCAAAACTAAAGCTCAAGGACATGACGAAATTTCAGCCGAAATAATTAACCTGGTCCTTCCCTTTATTTTAGCACCCTTAACAAACATAATTGACACCTCTTTAATGACTGGCGAGTTTCCAAACACATGGAAAATGGCTTTAGTTAAACCCGTACCCAAAATACTGTCACCTATGACGTATCAGGATTTCCGGCCTATCAGCATTTTACCTGCATTATCTAATACTATTGAACACATAGTTCGCTTGCAAAAAAAACAGCTATCTTGAGAAAACAAATATGCTGGACAAATACCAGTCGAGATTTAGACAAGGACACAGTACATGTACAACAGTGATTCAAGTGACTGTTGACATAAAATATAACATGGACAAAAGAAATCTGACAATACTAACTCTCTTAGACTTTAGCAAGGCTTTTGATTCTGTGGATTATGCAATACTACTTGCAAAACTCAAATCATTCTTCAACTTTTCAGAAACCAGTTTAAAGTGGATGAAGAGCTATTTATATGGTAGGGAACAATGTGTTGTAGTTGGTTAACTGCAAATCACAGTGGCTAAAAACCAAATCAGGTGTTCCACAAGGCTCAATACTTGGCCCGTTACTTTTTTCGTTGCTCATTAACAATGCACCACGACATTTAGAAAACTGCCAGTACTATCTTTATGCTGATGACTTTCAGATTTATTTGCCATTTATTTGGTGTGAAGCTAGTGCTGGTATTGAATTAATGAATAAAAATCTCTCGCGCATTCAAAAGTGGTCAGAAATGCATGGTATATTGCTTAGCCAGCAAAAAACTCAGTGTATCATTATTGGCTTGAAACAGTTGCTCTGTCAAATAAAAAAGACCCGGTTACCGGATGTTTTACTAAACAGTGTCTCCATACCTCTCTCTAGCTCCGTAAAAAACCTTGGCTTCATTATGGATGAAACATTTTCTTGGAAAGAACATGTGAAGCTTATATGTAAAAAAACATTTGCAATATTCCACACGTTAAAAAGAGTTAAATATTTCATACCACAGAAAACGTTGAAACTTATAGCCTAAATGCTTATTACTCCTATAATTGATTACGCGGATGTAGTTTACAATGATTTATCCGAAGAATTAAATACCAAATTACAAAGAGTTCAAAATTCTTCCATCCGACTAATCTTTAATCTGAAACATAAAGACCACGTATCTAAATTCCGGAATAAACTTACAATGGCTTTATTTAAAGTAATGTCGTGCAGTACATGTTGCAACACTTCTTAAAAAAGTATTGAGAACAGGGCGCCTGGAGTATCTTTCAAAAAGATTCGCTTTCCTGTACACAAACGCTCACAATCAAAATACAAGGTCACAAATACAAAATAAATTGTCTTTTCCTCAGCACAAATCCTTTTACGGGATGTCTTTTACTGTAATAGCCACGAGAATTTGGAATGATCTCCCTCAGTCGGCCAGAGATGCTTTAACTAATAAATCATTTAAATCCATAGTAACAGAATACGTAAATCTTAAATAATTCTTCCCTTTACTTCTATCCGTATTGTGTAGTGCTATTTCAGTAGTTACACGAGTATATAACAGTAACTAATTAAGTACCGGTAAACATGTTTTTTATGCTTGCAACTTTGAAATAATTCAATAATTAGCAGGTGAATTTGGTTATAAGGGCTCTTTAGATGTATGAACGTGTGAATGTTGATGACATTGAAACTGTATCTGTGCCGAAATAATGTGTGTGTGTGTGTGTGTGTGTGTGTGTGTGTGTGTGTGTGTGTGTGTGTGTGTATATATATATATATATATATATATATATATATATAGCTGTGAATGTGGTACATCGACTTGTATAAATATGATCTGGTTTTTACGAGTATCTCTGATTTTTTTGTGTACAAGTGAATGTGTTTTGGGCTCTATAGACGTTTTGCGTGTGAATGTTGATGGATTTGAAATTGTATGTGTGCAGATGTATTTTTACAGTGATGAATGTGATACATTAAATAGGAAAATGTGATCATAATTAAATTAAATAAATTTTCGTGTATGTGTGAAAACCTTTTAACCTACAAAATAGCTACAGTGTCTAAAGTTTTATTTTATCTCATCCTTTGTATATAAAATCAACATGTTTTGAATCCAGTGTACAAAATTGTTACTTGCACTTAAAACTTCCTCATGTAATTATTAATTAACGTGTTAGAGTGATCCATTAACTATGAATAGCTGGAATCTTTGTAGCCCTATTCGAGTGAATGAGTATTTTATCTGTGATGTATTTTTTTTTTCAGTGTTTTAATTTTTTTTGTAGTTAGGATTTAGCTAATTTTTAAGTTCACATGATAAAACCTCTAATTTCATTTAAATTTAAAATATTGTTAAACAAAAATTTTACTTGTTATTAGTTGTAAGCATTTAATGTTTAAGAATATTCAAAACTGTATGTAATTTAAGTGGTTAAGTGTAAGAAAAGGTAAAATGCCTTAACTTCGCCACATTATTAATAAAGGCGTTATATTATTATTATAATTATTATTATACTGTAACTGCTATATAAGAGATGCAGAACTGCAACACACACACATGAAAAATAGTACAATCACACACAGGCAATCTTTTTTACGTAAAACAGATGCAGCAAAAAATACCACTTTTATATATCTCATTTCCATGCAAAATAAACACAGCAGAAAAAATAAAAACATTAACTTTCCAAACAAAAAAAAATAAATAAATAACAAACACAGAACTTACCATTCTCACAATATTCTGTACTTCTCTATGTAGGTCGATACTAAGGTTTGTCCTAAATTAATATTTTAGTTATTCTTTTGCAACACAAGGTCGTCGCAGATTCAACTTTCTTTAGGAATACTAGGCTACAGAAAATTCTTGTTCACAGGGTATTTTGTCAGCAGACTTTGCCAACATATTGTTCAACACTTTATCCGAGATTGATAACCTGATTTTGTTCTATATTTTTTACACTGTGAAACACCCTCTCGCATTCAGCATTGCTGTGTGGTATCACCAATATTTAAAGCACTGAACATGCAACCCTGCCATACTTCAAACCACATTCAGCACACACAATTTTGGATGCGGAAGACCATATATTTTCCATTTTTGCACATATTCCTACACAACGTTGATGTCTGCCTATAAACATAGAATGTAGTGAGTCAAGTTCTTTAGATTCCTTATCTTTAATGAGGAGAATAGCTGAAAACCTGTCGACAAAAAAATTTAACAGATTGAAATGATGCATTCTCCATATTGACCACCTCCACATATTTCACAGTTTAATTTTCTAGGAAAAACTGCAAAACTATATATAACCGCAAGACCACATGAAGAAAGTTCTCATAGATATGTAAAACACAGCTTTGTCAGTATATGTTAGTATACCAACTATTCTGGAAGAATTGCAACCAACTAATATATACAGGATGTTTCTGAAATAAGCAGACAAACTCCGTAAGCGTGTTTCTCACGAAATACTATGAAGAAAACATGTTTTGCACTTCCTGCCTAAATGCAATATTAAGAGAGCCATGGGTCTCTAAACATTGAATTTTAAAACAGTATTTTCCCAAAATATCGGAAACTAATTGACATAACAATACAATGTTTTCAGTATTGCTTAATGCTACTGGGATCTGCAAACCAACAGTAAATGCTGGTTGATTTTGTCCACCCTTATGAAAGTAGCAGGGGTGGCTACCGTCTAATTGCATACAACTTTTTTACAGTCAGGATTTTCAAACAACCGAAGATGGTTTATTGAGTAATGTTATCTGTCTAACAAAAAAGGTCCTCTTATTACAAAAATATAGGATTCATTGTTTTCTTTCAAATCAGAATTGCAGCTACAGCGACACAGTTCCAGAAAAAAAAAACAATTATGGTATCGAGAGCTAGAAACATGTACGTAACGTTGAATGTGTTATTATTGGGAATTCAAGGAATACAAAAAAATACACACAAACGCACAATTGCCTATGCTGTATGCTGTGCATCTTAGGTGCAAAATACAGGACTTAGGAGCACTTGTAAAAGACTATGTGACGAAAAAACAAAGGGTGAAAATGGATAGGTAGAAATCCCATTGAAACATTTAAAATGCAAACATACAATTATTGTATTTCATTCCATAAAATTAAATCTACTATACAAGTTTACCAGAAAGTCATCTCGTGTTTTGCTGTACATGACACTGTATTAGAGAAAGGAAAAAAAAATGTGGTTTTTGTTCAAAAAAGTTCTAAGTATGTAGATACCAACAAGTATAATTTAGTAGTAAAGAGTATTAATTGTAGTGTGAAAACTTAAGGCATTAATTTTTGTTTGCCATGTATGGCACAAATTCCGATCCGCCAAGGAAAACCTTACAAAATTACACACTTCTTTGTATTTGAATAAACAAATGGGGTGTCGTAAATTTGCATAATAGCTAATTATCATACAGCTTGTGTATTGAACACAGGTGTACAGACTGTGTGATGTGAAGCACTAAATAACACCTTCTTTTTGGACAATTAAGGGTTGCAAACTTAGGTTGCTAAATGTACCCATAGTCCATCAGCATTGACGTATGTAGCAAATGAAAAGAAGCACATGAAAATCACAGTACAAGACTTCTTTTTTTCTACTTGCCCTACCCTCATGGGGGTAGCTGAAAAAGGTTAGCACCTAATTCAAGACATTATAACAATACGGTTACATGTTTATTCCGTGGCCATTCAGTGACGTACAATGTAATCACAAATGTGTGATACAATGCTGCCAAGTGATATAGGCAAACATTACATTAAATTTTCAAAATGACTACCCGGTGCATCTACACATACACGAACATGTCTCATGAAGGTGCCTTGATGATCATGAACCAATTCACATGCTTCAAAATCTGATGACGTTTACATCTCTGCATCTTCTATCGGAGCTGCATAGATAAGATGCTTCACATGTCCCCACAAATAAAAGTCTAATGGGTTCAGGTCGGGTCAACATGGGGAGCCATGCAACAGGCCAACATGTCGGGACAAACCCCCCTCAAGCTACGCCAATGTGGCGGTGCTCGGAAACAATATGAGTTGGTGAAACTGGTGGCTAAAAGTTAGGTTAAGCTTCCTCGAAGTGATCCAAGGGTGTGCTGGCAGTTCTCAGTGTGAACTTCCTGCCTTGTAGAAATAGTCGGTATTTACGTAAAGCTAGCACTATGGAAGTGTATGATATGTTTTTGTCCCTGGCAGTCATACTGATATAGTATAGCACCCACGCCCTCCTGGTTTGCATCGGTTTGCACGACTGGTAACTCTGGAGCAAAGCGTGCCAAAGGTTGACATCCCTGGAAAGGTGATTTCAATTTCCCTGAACTATCTTTCTGCTACCTCAGTCCAGGAAGATTTTCGTTTCTCAGAAAGGAGTTCAGAGAATGGAGCTGTTAAAATGGCAAAACTTGAGATGATTTCTCGTAGCCAATTTACTAGCGCAAAAAATTTTCAGAGTTGTTTACGTGATCTAGATGTCTCTCAATGTAGGGCTAACTCAAATTGTTTCGGATTGGGTTTGTGACCTTCTGGAGAAACAGGATGGCGTAAATATTCTAAGGCCCAGCCTATATTTGTCCACTTCACATGTTTAGTCCATGTTATTCTAACCACTCAAACACCCAACTTAAAGTGAGGGAGATGGGTCTCCCAGTCAGGGGACCAAATAAAATTGTTGTCTAGATAAGCTATTTCAAAATCTACTAGATAGCCATCAAGTACTTTGACCATATGGGCCTGAGGGGCTCCTTAAGAAACAGGATCGCCTCTCTCAGTTGTTAGAACAGCAACACTGGATCAATACAAGTGCGAGCATGTGAGTGGTTCAACGTACATGGAATGCATGCGGCGTGTGGTTTATGTTTCATCATACCCACCTTTGAGCATGTGCGGCGTGCAGCTCAGGTTTTGTTATCGCAGAAGGTTTATAAATTGTTTGTGACATCTTTTTTTAGCAACCTATGTCAGAAAATTATATAATTAGAGTTATTTTAAACAAATGTCCCTTAGTTTTGAAAGTTATATGCAAGTTATCTATCTTCAACAGAACCCTTTTAAGTGCGATTTATTAACATAGAGCTATATGGATGAGATATACCATGAACCTTTTAGGCGAGAAAGTCTATTATGCAGGAACGTCTTAAGCTAGTTTTACTGTAATGATATTTGCATATTAAAAACATTTATAGCATTCCTTTTCTTATTAAAATCTGTAAAATGGATTTTGATTGTCGTAATTAGGTTTTTGATTGTCGTAATTACTAGTTGTCGTAAGAACCGAATGTTTAAGTAAACAAACAATTTTATAGGTTATTGACGTATGTGGGATAGCAATAATAACAGTACAGTTTACGTTGGTTAGTATCTCTGCTGTTATAAAACAAGACTGCCAAAAACAATAGGCATGTGTTTACTAGGCGTAACAATCAATAACTTTATTTATTTCATGATCTCCATTAACTTTTCGTTACCATTTTCACTCGCTACAGCACAGCAAAACGTAAGGCAAACAAAACAAAAATGGACGTCTATCAAGGTGGCAACTAAAACAAACAGCACTGCCAGCTCACGTGTGATTGACTGAAACAAACAAGAGCTGCACCATAAGACCTTATGATCGGACTAACAAAAGACGCCTGACTGTTCCATATTACCCACATTGTGAAGAATTCAAAGCAACAATAACGGTTTTTAGTAAGAGTGTACAGTTTACTTAACCATTCCAACATAAATTTCACTAAAATGAAAACTTATCGTTAATAAATCATAACATGTAATGTATAAAAACACAACACAAGAAGTTTATGAACTTACTCGGGTTACACTGGGCAGTGTAAAACTTCAACTCCAGGCGTTCAAAAAGTGATCCAAATGAAGTTTGCTTTTGATGCATTGCCACGATCCGACAAATCTAACGTGTTCTACAAACAACTCTAGCAGGTTAAGTTATGTAAACGTAACTTTTTAACTTCTTGCAGTATAACATACATAATAAAAAAATTACAGTGAGTTTGAAACAGATTCTGCAATGCTGTGTACTCAGTCCACGAGCCACATTCGCTTTCGCGCTGTGCCAAGATGGCATCCATAACAATCAATGTCGAGCAAGTCATTGCAGTGTTGCCAGCTGCAACTAAATTTCCACCATTGCTGTTTATCATGTTGTTCACTCTGCCACGCTAAGCCGATGAAAGATGATTATCACCTGCTCTTGTATTTATTATGTTTACTTTCAATTTTAAACAAATCATTTTGGGCGGTATGTTGATGATTATTGCTTGTGAATCTCTCGTATCTACGAAAAGTGCTCATGGCGATACCCCTTGTAAATACGGTACATTTATACCATAAACTTCATACACAAACTGACGGTGCATGACAAAACACTTGAAATTACGAACATCTCATAATATCCCGTACCCGTAGCAGCAGGAGTTTACTGTGTATAGGTAGTCAATATGTTATAATTTGCAATATTAAAAACGTATTTGAAAATTTATAGAGGCAAAAGTCAATTACTGGACTTTATTATGATATAGTGGCAGTACCACTTCATTTACGCATAATTTACAAGTAATAAATTTTATGCTATTGTATGCAAAACACACAAGTATAATGAGCACTATCATTTGATGACAAATTTATGTCAACTTGTTTTATTTTCTACATAATAATAGTTTTACCAAAAGTCATCCTATCAGCACACCTTTTTGGAAACCAAAATCAAATGACTGTCGAAATGAAGCACAAAAACAACGGAATTTTTACTTGCAATTTTCAGATGATTGCACATTTTAAAACAGGAAAAAATATCAAAACAAAACACACCTCTATACTAGAATATACAGTGAAATCTCATATTTATATTCTTGTTTTTAATGTTTTCCCACGGTTAGCACTTTTTTCTTTAGGTCCCTTTTTTTGCCATTTAGTGCAATGTTAAATTTTCCCACATATCACACCAGCAAAAGCTTGTTCTTCCTGCTGTTTAAGTTTTTTGCCACCCAAAGACAATATAAACACACACTGTCAGAGCTACAGATGATAAAGAAAGGATCTCTAAACTTGTTTGGATACAGAGCAGAGAAGAAACACAGCAGCCAAAGATTGTGATCTCGTGCACAGCAACAGAAAAATGAAAGTGATCACACAAAATGCTTGTGCTCACGGCACAAAAAATCCAAGATGGCAGCAAGAATTTGTATTATCTACTGTCTCGAATGCTATTGATCGCTGTATTCACGTTGAAAACATTGATCACTTAAAGTATGTTCGTTTGTCTTTGTTTTAGTGATGGGAAATGTAATTCATTTGGTAGACCTAGGTCACTTGGGACTAGCCATACTGTGCATGTACATCACACAGACACAAAGTGAACTATTGTTTTGATGGAGTTCCTTCGATCTAAATAAGTTCTCCATCTGAAAAAATTTGAGGCGAGATAGGGATTTGTACATATGTTGTCCCAAATCACACGTGCAAATCTCAAAAGTTTAATTAATTATTTTTAAATACTTCACTTTTTGGTCATAATTGTTATATAGTATTTGTTTTGAACTATAAATAATAGTGCCATTATGGATTGCCAATATTCAAACAAAACAACTTCAGAGTACATTTCTAGATTCTATGTTACTAATCCAGTCCCCAAAACCTGTGCTTACGCATATTAGGTATGGTTGTGAATTCCCCTTAAGAATGACTCAATTACTATTCAAAAGAACTCTGTGCCAAAACGTTTTACAAACATAGCACACATAAAGACGGCAATCTAACATTGCTAACTTAACCACAAAAATAAGTTGCACAGCATTAAAATACAGTTGGCGGTATGTCTTTTATCTTTAAATATATGTTTTTTTTAAGTTACTAACTTTTTATTATTAAAAAATCTAAGAAAAAGAATAGAAGTTCGATGTGTTAAGTTTACAAGTCGTGGAAGTATTGAACCAACGTAAATTGAACGAATGAACTCTGATTGGTAAGAAGATATCTTGGTTGATATTAAAAAGTGTCAAGAATTTATAAATAATCTTGAAATCAAATAAAAAGTAACTATTGTTTCCAAAAGTGTTCACATTATCCCGAATCACCTATATGTGCATCATTCATCAAATTAGCGTGGTTGCAAATTCGCTTTGGTAATACAATATGTGAATTACTATTTATTTTACAGTAACTAAAGAACCCTGTGCACAAAACAAATGTGTAAAACATGACTAACTTTAACTAAATAACAAAACCTACTATGCACTGCAGCAAAAACACTGTTAAAACTTGACTCGGAAAATAATGGTGTCAGAAACAAAATAGTATAGGTGGGGAGCGTGTCTTTTTCTCTTGAAAAATATTTAAAGTTACTATTTTTGTTAAATCTTAGTATTTACACTGAAATATTAAAGAATAAAAAAAACTGAACATGTCATGAGACAAACAAGATGAATGATGCGAACAGCATCGGTCCCTGAACTGCTCGAACTACTTGGTCAGCAGACCTAGCATAGCACTCTTCTTCTCTTCAAGTTCTCCTCTTTCAGTTGTTCATACCATTTGCCACCACACGATGGGCGAAGGGATATTGGGGAGAAGAAAAAGGCGTGAGAACAAAAAATACAGTTTGTGATACACGACGGGAGGGGGGAGAGAAGCAGTGCACATGCGCAGCAGACAACTGTGATAGCAATCGTCGTGCGGGTGGCGGGGAGAGAATCTTGGCATATGTGCAGCGACTTCTTTGTACCGCGAACACAAGGAAGATGTAAGAACAGTTCATTTTCACGTGAACAAACTAGTTCCGTAGTTCATTTAATGGACCAGTTAAAAAAGAACTGGTAGTTCAGGAACTACCCATCCCTACTTATTTTATAAGCGCAAATAACAGCATCTTTAAACTAAAACTTGCAAAAGTGTTTGAAATGATTTTACTATAAACAGCTGTGTTTCAAAACAATTTCCATTTTATTGCAGTGTGCTTAAATGGTTACATAATGGTAATGTAATGGAAAAAAAATACCTGACAACAATTTCGATAGAAAAAATTTTAAAATCATGTAGAAACGTTATTAGTAGTTCGTGGGAACATGTGTTGATCTGAGAAAGAACTTTACATTCCCGATGAAATGTGTACTATTACTGTCAAAATTTGTCAAAAATTTTTATAAAACTGCTGACGTTTACCAAACAGAAAAAAAAATCAGGTAAGATGTTTTCCTCAAGTGGTAAGTAAGTGCATGTGCTGTGAATCTTCCCATAACAGTTTTTTCAATTCCAGCATTGGTACCTAACCCTGTACCAAATTTTATGCGACAAAATATGATAAATGCATTGCTCGCATGCACAATATCATTTAGATTTTGGTTTGATTTTACCTGTAGTGTGTTTTTACAATAACATTTTTTTAAAAAATTACTAAACAAGATACGCAGAATGAGTTCTTTGCGATTTCCCATAATTTACATTTTCCCGCTGGCAATAATTTTTTTCTCTGTCCCCCTAAAATGTGTAAATAAGGTTTTGCTATATATCTTTAGGACAACGAAGCCATTTTTAGATTACTTCAGAATTTGCGGCTTCTGATTTCTGTTATTTGTCAAAAATTTTTTGTGCTTCTAGAATATAGTCTGGCTCTCTGATGGCCTTTCCTCTGATCACATTTAATGCCACTATTTCTGGCGGTAAAGAACGGCAACAAGACTGAGAATTTCATGGCAATATTTTGTTTTCCCACATATGCTAGTACGTTTTTTTTTACGATGTGTAAAATCTACTGCGCATCGGACATAAAGGAGAAATAACAAAAATGGTCTGTAACACTCAAAGTCCCTTCGACCTGATAATAAAATGGATGTGACAGTTTCAGGTGTAATGTTCCTTCGTCATCAATTTGCAAAAAGAAAGTTTTATTTGTTGTGTAGTTTCTTGAAGACTGTGATAAGTCACAGAAGGAGCACATTTTATTTCAATGAGAGCATTCTCTTGGCACACAAGGCCATCAGGGATTACACCCAGAAATCTTCAACATTTTTTACTGTTAATCCCATCTTTCCTGAAATCGTCGGACATCAATTGGTTCATTACGACCATCATTTTCAGTTGCTGGTATTGACAATGCGGTCTAGGAAAGCAAACATTTAACAATATTTGTACATGGAGTGAAATCCTTCCTACCGCAAAATAGACCAAAATTACTTGCAGTCAGCCTGACACACATCACTTCATGCAATAGATCACAATCAGCTTGTGATATTGTTTGTTCCACAATGTTCTCCCTTTCAGTCAATGTTACCTGTAACAAAGTTATGTAACCGTTACACTTCAACAGTTCTCCAGCAGAAATGTCAAATTCTTGGATTACAATAACTTGTTCCACTTAAGACCCATAAACAGCATTAGTTTTAGCCGGATATATTTTAGGCCTTTTTTTATTCTTTGGGTTTCTTTCTTGTAAAAAAGTCTACGCCAAGTTACGCACTGTCATTTAGACTTTTTTTTTAATGACGATTTCATCTGTCGATCCAGAATGTTATGATATACAAATAGAGATATCTATTTCTTACTCAACTAACCCAAAATAAATAATTTTGAGAATCTCTAAGTTGGGTGATATATATTACTAAACCCTACTAAAACCAAGTACATTAAATTCAATTGATCTTTCTTACTACTAAATGTTTACCCTGTCAGAAGAAAACTTGGGAAATGGTTCTCGGATATATCACACGACAAAAAAAAATTTGAAGGGCAACAATTATTTTTTTAAAAATTTATTACATTGTGATCAAAATACATAAAACTGTAGTCGTATTGGTGTGCTACGTAAGTACAGAGTCAGATAAAATTCTGATTATTCGTTTATTTAGATATCTCATGTGATGAAATGTTTTAATTCTGCCCATGTGTAACTAACACAGCACGAACGAAATTCATAAAATAAATGTGTGTAAATGTGTGTACCAAGTTTGATAAAATTCTGGGAAGAAAAAAAGGTTATTCAGATACAGTGAACCCTCAACTAAGACTAAAAGGGGAAGAAGCTGTCCGAGTTACGATTTGTCCGTGTTATCGAGGGGTGTCCGGGGAGGTGGGGTAATCATTCATTAATCACAAGAAACGCGAAGAAATTAGTACGCTATCATTTCTACAAGCAAAAGAAGCTGCAATAAAACCTGTTTTGTACGTAACTATTGTATCAAGTTACAGGAGGGCCACCATGCAGTG
The DNA here is from genome assembly GCA_003012365.1 of Medauroidea extradentata. Lineage (NCBI taxonomy): Eukaryota > Metazoa > Arthropoda > Insecta > Phasmatodea > Phasmatidae > Medauroidea > Medauroidea extradentata. The sequence goes on along the minus strand of PNEQ01001492.1, from coordinate 115,820 downwards.
GGAAAATTAACGCTAACGTGGAGGACTATAAAAGAATGTAAAACAATGTGGGCAGGCAGATATTTATTTATTTTTTTATGCTGCTACTTCTGGCTGATACTTTTTTTTATCTCTGTGCTAGAAGCTGGCACCAAGGCACCCTTCTATCACATAAAAGTTTTCGTCTGGCTGGCGACAGCCAATGTGCGTGCACGTGTGAGAGAGATAACAAATGATCGTTGGAGATAAGCTAGGGAGGTTGCGAGCGGAAGTAGTCAAGGTCAACCGGTACAGTCTCTTCACAACAGCAATACAAACACCGCACATGACCACACGCATCTCACACAAGATGTTTACATTGAAAAATACCTTACGACCGTATGTCACAGCGCAGGGGCAGCAGCCAGCTGCTAGCCTGATAGTTACTCTACCCTCCTACAAAATTACAGAGGTACAAAAATAATTTTCCTCATATACATGAATAAAAATGGTACTGTAATTAACAATCCTTCTGGGTCACTGTACATATGTGAACACATTTTAACACTACTAATATTACAATTTAATTTTATGTATGTAAATTGCATCATAGAACACATAATTTACAGCTTTATTCTTACACAATTTGTCATATTATAATGCAATAAAATTTTAATCATGGTCTATAGAGTTACCATATTTACTTGTGTAATCGCCACATATTTTTGACGAAATTTTAGGCCCAAAAAATGGGGTGCGGCCATTATAAGAGGTTTTTAAAAAAAATACCTTCTAAATTTTTTTGGTGTAGAATATAACAAAAGTACATTTTTTCCCTATATTTACTCGTTCATAACATGAACATTCCTTCTAAAATAAAGAAAAAGATTTTGTCTGTGTATAGCAAACATGGAAAAATTTAGACTACAAAATCTTGTTAATCAATTCATGTGCGTCACTCAATGAAAATTGTTTAAAATTATCCCGCATAAGACATTTACATTTTACGGTCCATTACATGTATGCTATTATTTCCCGTGAAGTAGTTTATAAAAATCCGATTTACGATTAAAACGTTAACTCTCCAGACGCTGTTACGTTATCAACATAGCATCATCAACCAGCGAGCGTGACTCATCGTGTCCGGCTTGGGCATGGATGTTGTGTTGTTCTTTCAGCACCCGCACCGGCTCTTGAAAACATTGTTGTGAAAGGGGCGTAAAACTCTCTCACCAATTTTTCTACATCCCAATGTGAAGCAATGATTTTTAATTTTTCTTTAATGTCCGGAACAATTTGTTTTGCAGCCCTGGATTCATTGCACATACCAGAACAAAATAATTTTCCGTTTATGTTTCATTGTAACTCGTAGTTACCGTCATTCCACAAGCACCACACTTAAATGTTTGTTTACGACACACATGCGTGCCTGGCTTGCAGGACAAAAAGGGAGGAAAGATAAATAAGTGAGAGGTCTGCCTGCTGCGTTGCATCTTTACTTGCGCATTGCGCGCCTCGCTAGCAACATTTTATCACATGGAACTTGCCAGATATTTACTGTGGGATTATTAAAGGCTAAGTAGCGATGGACGACTACGTTATAAAGTTTAATACTGTTCTAAAATATAATGTGATGAATTTTAATCCAGCAGAAATGTTTTTTATGTCTTTTAACCAAGAAATAATTAATTAAAAATTATTAATTTTTTTTAAATTCTGTCCTAGTTATCCGAAGTCTGGGACATCGAGGTCCGAGTTATCGAGGGTTCACTGTATTTTACACAGCAAAAAAAAATTTTTTACAATCACCAATTCTATAGGAAGAACATGATGTATACTAAATAAATAAATGTAACGTTAACTTACTAAGTACAATATGAGTACAGAGTTTAAAGAAACTGTATTATACCTTAAATATCTCGTATAAAGATCATTTGTTTTTACTGTGGTTAGTATATGTGCAAACAACAACGCTTTTAATAAGAGCATGGAATGAACAATACTACACCAAAGTAAAGCCAACTTGAAAGTACGTAATATAATATATCGACTAACTGTGAGGAAATACAGAAATGGTTAAATGCCCACCAGTTTTAAAAAATTGAACACGAAGTGAACCAAATACATAAAATATAAGGCAGCTTAGTGGAATTCAGAAAAATATTTTCTTATATATTACATGATGTTCTAAAAATACAAACATGGCCACCATTTAAAAATACATACGTAAGGGAGTGGGCTTTACATATCGTCGACAGCAAGGTCATTAGAGACAGTACATAGTGTGGACGAAATACAATAAAGTCAAGTTGCTTAGTATGTAGTGCCACCGCGCTTGGAAGTCGGACAGGATCGGTTTGGAGACGGTGAAATAGAATTAAATTATTGCAGTTTTGTGGGTGTGGTTTGATTGGTATCTGGGCGCCACCTAGCGTTATGCCTGGCTAGGACGGTGGTGGTAGTGATTCAAGGTCGCGTATTGTTCGGCTGGCATGCCTCTTCTCCCTGTGGTGATGTTGGCTGGTTGGTCAGGTTGTGGGAGCACTTGAAGAAAACTAGCTCTCTTATCCCGTGGACTACTGGGCTGTCCACACACAGCCCCTTGACCTAGGACCTTAATTTGGTCAGCTCCTAAATTCCTAGTGAAATGACTGTACACAATACACTTACAGTACTTACTTGGTTGCATGTTGATTTATTTATACTGAAGTACAAACACTAGGTGATAAGACTTGCAATACACACATGTGGTCACAGTACTCTTAATAATTACGTGACTTAAAATTGCTGAATCTTACGTGGCATGTAGGCCTAAAACTAAATTCGCACAATACAAAAGTGGCTGCTAGCTGTGGGCTAGTTGACTAAAAAACCTCCGGAGTCAGTCGGTACCCAGAAAGTGATCTCTTGGCCCGCACGCATGGGCGTGGAGATAAAGTTGAAAGATGTTGGCATTAAGCACACAAATCAAGCAACACGGGTAAACAAAGAGGATAGTAACAAGTGACGAATAGAATATTACGTGAACAGAACTACAATTATCAGTGGCTTGCAAAAAGTTGAATTCCACTCCGGGACGTATGTCCTACCACGTGGCCCGTCGATGGAAAACTGGGGCGAGAGCATGGCCATGGTTGTGTGCCAAGATGTTATTTGTCACGTTATTCAGCTGGAAATGAAGATGATGTGATACAAATGAAAACCCTTTGCGTGGATGAGTGTCGAATAATTACTGAGAGTGATTGGAACATATACATACTGTAACATTTGTGAGAAACAATTAAACATTATTGAAAATAAAATACTATTTAAAGAATTACGTGACAATGTGACTTAAAATTAACATAATGCCCTTTCTTATAATATAGTGTGACCATTGCCATTGTTGATTACAATAACAGAGTTCTTAATTAATTTTGAATTTTTGAAAATAAACGTTTGAGTCTTTGCACGTCTGTTATTATGTTGGTGATATGGGCAGGTGGTGTGACGTCACATGCGTGGCGATAATTTGAATGCCAGTGTGACGCCCTGGTTTTCTTACATTGCACAGCCTAACATTGCCCTTGAAACTAAACTGAATTTAACATTACACTTGAAAACTAAAACACTATGGTGACTTGAGGTGAGGTAGGTGGAAGGTGACAACACAAAAATAAGAATCGGCCTAGGAGAGGGCCGGTAGTCGACGTCAAGTCGGCCTTACTTCCCATACCATGGGGCTGGGACAACAGTAGTAAATGTATTAAGTTTGGTGAAATAGGGAAAAATATTTTCTCATGTTAATAATATAAAAATTGGCCATAGTTTCGAAAACATGAACATGTGAGTAACAAACTACACAAAAGCTTAGTCACAATATCCAGCAGTACATGAATATCGAAATTTATGAAATTCAGAAAAATATTTCCTTCGATACAGTATACAATATTTAAAATAGAAAAAGGGTGCTCAGTTGGAAAATATGGATATAGGATGAACAAACTGCTGCATGCTCAAGATATGTCAGCTTTGTGTGCAGTAAATGTGTACCAAGTTTGATGAAATTTCTAGAGATATTTCCTCCAATATGACAGTTTATGATAAAATTACATAAACGGCTGCAGTTTTGAAACTATGAACAATAGACAAACAAAAAATACAAAAGTTAAGTCAGCTTTGTGTACTAAGTCTGTTGAAAATTGGAAAATATTTTCTTCAGATGCACTCTATTACGCCATTGAGCCATCCCAGCTCGCTGACGATACTAGGAAATCATTTAACCAAATTGGAGAAGGTCTCCAAACAAAGCACTTAAGGTGCACATCCACCATAGGGCAATCATCTTCTGTCAACATTTATGCTTGAGGCAATGGAAACAGGCAAGCTAATTACCAATGAGATTATGGAATGTTTTAAGAAGCTAAATGACATATTTTCTCTTAAAATAAGCTTCCTCCACACTCGTCTTCACAATCCACAATATTTTCCTTACACAAACTATATATTTCACAATAGGACCACCATAACATTTAAATACTACAACTGTTATTTATCAGTAAATGCCGGACTTATTATTTTACAAATAACAATGGAAACGATTACAATGGCACATATTTCACTTAACCAGTTTATTAAACCTTAAGCATGCCTTCTCGGCTCACCTCCAAACTCGTTAATTCTCATTCCAGATGTCATTCTCTAAAACAATCCTAAGGGTCATAGGTTTCATATTCTTCACTGGCAACAAAAAAACTAATTTTAAAAAAATATCCAGCACCACCAAAACGGCTACATTTCCTTTTTTTTTATCTTACCAATGGACAGAAGCTATCTATATGGAACTTTGCCCACGGGGCATACGGAATATCTGATGCATACAATACCACTCTAGTATTTCTGGGGGCTTTAAATCTTTGACACCTATCACAATCTACCACGTATCTTTTAATAATACCATTCATTCCCTCCCAATCGAAGTACCTTTTGATTTTTTCTTAAGTTTTCAATATCCCCCAATGACCTCCTCCCGGTTGGTCGTGGTAGTACAGCATAAACATATTATGCACCGATTTCGGGGCTACCACTCTCTCACGCCAGCCACCCAAAGGTTGATAGTACAATATGTTATTATCTTACCTAAAAGCCGTAACTGTACCCGATTCAATACCTGCGCCGATAGCATTACACTCATCATCCTGTTTCTGATGGTCTACTATGGATGTAAATGACTCCGGACAAGATAAGGTGATCCGATTATTCCAAATTCACCTTCTCGCACGGGCTCAAATTTACTTTCATCGAACATCCACAAGAGTGCGTCAGCCACTGGATTAGCCTTCCCGCTCACGTGGTGAATCTTAAATCTGAACCTGTTCAAACGTAAGACCCTTCACCCCAATTTACCCAACTGATGAGGATGTCCTAAAATCCACAATAGCGCCTTGTTATCCGTGTATAATTTGAATTCTGTGCCGTCCAGAAAACTCTGGAAACGTTCCAGTCCAATAAGCACGCCAAGCATTCTTTTACATATGCGCTTAACTTTTGCTCGGAATTGCTAAGAGTTCTACTCGCATAAGATATTGGTTGCTCCTTTTCTCCCTCCTCGCCTTCCTGACTTAAAACGGCACCTAGGGCCATACATGAAGCGTCCACATTAGGCTAAACTGCTTCTCAAAATTATGTACCATATTTACTCGTGTATAGCACGCACTTTTATTCCAAAACAACTGATAAAAATTCAGGGGTGCTTACTATGTACGGAAAATAGAAAAAAAAATATGTGAAAGAAAGGTCAGTGGTAGGTTGAGTGATGGCGGGGGGACGGGGGGATGAGAAGGCGAAGTTAAAGCAATAAATTGATGGGTGTCAAGAGTAGGAAGCAGAGAAAAAAAGGTGGCGGTCGGTCGGGTTAGAGGGGGGAGTAAGAAGCTGAAGTTAAAGTCAAAAATGGACGGGTGTCAACTGTAGGAGGCAGAGAGAGTACGTTCTCACGGCCAGGTTCCTCCATCATTACTCCTCTTCCTTTTCTTTTTCTCCCCCTTTCCCCTCCTGCCGTGCTCTGTAGTAACCTTCAACCCTAAAAGTTAATTTTGACATCTCATAATAAGCTATCTGTCCATGGGGAAGAAAGAAAGAAAAAGGCGTCATTGTTCTCCTTTTTCCCCCTTCCCCATCCCCACACAGGTAAGATATTTGCCGGCAGCTCGTGACCAGCTACCTTTACATGGGAAAGGAAGGAAGAAAAAGAGTGTCATTCTTTTTTTTTTCCTTCCCCCACCCCCTCAAACACACCAGGAGAGATATATAAGGCAAGCTTGCTGCTGCCACGGCATGTTATCTTAGTGGTGAGGGCATATCAATAGCTTAGTGGAAGAGGAAGGGGGGACATGCTGGAAGCGGCTGGCACAGCAGAGCAAGGCACACGCGCGTGAGGCGAGGGCTGGCAGACAGCAAGCGACCTTGGCAGAGAGACAAGTCACCCCCCCCTCTTGGCATGCCACCACCCTCTCTGCCTTCACTCTCTTAACCAGTGTGAATGTTACATTTCCTCTCTCTTTTATATGTTGCCAGCTATGTTTCCTTTCTTCCCCCCTCCTTCCTTGACTCCTCCTACATAGCGTCCCTCGTGCTGTTTCGCCGCTCGCTGGGCTCATTCTCCTGTGTTTTTTTACATACTACAGAGGCACTAAACACTTTTTTCCCTGTTACTTGTTGCAAAAATCGTGGTGCGCACTATACACGAGTATACACGGTAATTTCAAAACAGGTTCTAGACACAAGCTACGTTTTAGAGCCTTAAATGCTCCCTCTTGCTCTGCGCCCAACACGAACGCTACACCTTTCTTCTTTAATTTATTTAACGGCTCTGATTTTTCCGACAATCCTGGTATAAAACATGCGTAATACCCAACCATTCCCAGAAATTTCTGAACGCCCTTCATTGTTTTTGGGCGAGGGAAATCGACAATATTTAATCTTTTCTGCATTGACCATCAACTTTCCACCCCCAATTACATAACCCAAAAAATGCATTGACTCGTTACCTACCGCAACTTTATTTGGATTTATCGTTAAGCCTAACTCCGTTATTTCTGCAGTACTTTTCTCACATGAGTTCTAAAAAAACTTGGAAGAGGTTTCCACCGGTGCAACAATCTCCTTAAACACCTACCAAGAGACAACCAGCGTGTACTTACATGTTTCAAAACCTTTCGAACTTCTGCGTTATGCAACTCCTGGAAATGTTTCAAATGCACTTTCCTTATTGCACTTTAATCTAAATACATAATAATAAATGTCAAACACACATCATTCTTGACAGGAGGACATGCTGCTCCCTTCTCAGCAGCTAAATTTATTAAGTGACATGGGAAACCTATTACTATGAAATTTGGTATTTCCGCTTTTAAGAGAGCTGCAACACCATTCTTCATTTTCAAAATCACAGGTGCATCATTCACATTTGGGGCCAAAACGTTCTACAACGGAATATTACACGATTTACAGCTGGCAAGTAAAAGATTACCAATGTTCTCACCACTTACATCACCATCTAGTGAAGGGACAGAAAGTACACAGTCTTCGATTTGTTGAGAATCTTTGTTGTAAAGAGTGACTACAATAGAGTACATCTTAGCAACACTTTTGTTGATACCATTTGTAGAAAGAGAAAATAGTGTGTTTTGAAGAAATTCTATAGTTTTCTTCTTTTCGTTAATGTCTATTTCATGCACAATTGCTGATGTTTTAGTTCGGGCACATCCATACTTCTTGGCTATCAGGCTGTCGGGGAACATATTCTTAAACAACGACCCAGCATGGTCGGCACAGTTGAATTGGAGGTTATGTAAAATTATAAAAGAAGTAAACATACACTCCACACGTGTAACATTTTCATTGTCATTTTCTTTAACACAAAAATTTTACCTACAATTCCTTTGAACACATACTGTACATTCTTTTGGGTTTTTTTGTTTGCACATGTTTGACGACATTATGTTTACAACCACGTGCCATGGAAAAATCACCCTTACACAAACCATAAGTAGCACCTTTTCTAGATTCACATTTCTATTAACAGTTTCATATTTTCTTGACATTTTACATTACAAATGATACATTTCACTTCCAAATCACTTGAGGCATTCATGAATAACAACCTGACTCTCCACAAAACAAAAATGGCTGATGGACCGGAACTAATATTTTGATTCCTTTAGTCACTACTTACGCTGCAATAATCATTTGTATAATGCGTCGCGTCCGCTACAAACTTAGCTGCAATAATTGATTATTTTTATAGTTTGACTAAGAAAAATATAAAATACAATGGCGTAGAAATCACAAGTCCAGAGAATTCTGTAAAAATACGGAGGGCGGGAGACAACCTACAAAATTCAAAGACTCCGGCCAAAATTGGGTGGGTTGGAAGGTCTGCATTCTTCTTTCATAAACAAACAGTTATGCACTTCACTAGTTTACAAATTATACCAATCATCAAAAAAATTAACTACAAAAAATAATTTGACTTCCAACTTCTGACACACATCCACTGTTGGAACAACTGCAGCCAAAAATTCTATAACACATCATTATAGTTGACAGAGAGCAAAATTTTACACAAATCACTTAATTCTGTCATGATGACCCACCTATTTTACAAAATTTACTAAGTACTCATAGCACGTGATAACAAATACAAAATTAAAATCACCTCACCAGAAATTGGCTTTATTGAATTGCTCCATGTAAAGGCTGTCATCAGTAAATGGAGCTATGTGGAGATCCCCACGACTAGGAAACATTCGCCCTAAAACAGAAAGTTTCTATTACATAAAAATATACCAAATTCCCACCATTAACTAAGGTGAAATATAACAGAAAGAAACTTCTAATCCACTAAATACAATCTATTAGCAGCATAATATTTGAGTTTTCCTACAGCGGTTCAGGACTTATGTTAAATGACAGCAAAATTAAAAGATAATGCCGAAACAGCCATTCATTGTAGAAAATATTTTTCTCTAAGCTATAGTTACCTCAGAAAAAGTCAATAGACATGTCAGTTAACAAGAAAGTACACACTTGCAATGTATTCAAACCAAATGTTCCTCTTTGATATATTACAACATAACAATCCACATATAAATTAATTTTGGAGGCAGAAAGGTAATTTTTATGCTAAAGTGTTTTTTTTTTTTTTTTTACAAAATAAAAATTAAATTCCAATTTTTTTCCCTGGCAAGAGACCCTTTTATCCTTTCCACATTACACACAGAAAAACACACACATTAATCTACATTCCAAGTTTTTCCAGGTAGTGATACACATTTTCCCGGTTTTAGAAACATACACTTTAATGGCACTATATCAACAAGTTTCCAATACTGTCTGCGTTGCTTAATTTCAAACTATATAAACCACTGCCACAACTGATATCAAATAAAAAAAATAATTACATTCTTTACAAGTATAAAATACTATTTTGGGAAAGAAACGCCAGTTTTTTTTTTCTTCAAAAAATATCAATTTTTCATTTCTTCATAAATACTCTGAATGTGCTAATGTCAAAGTCAAACTTTAAGGGAATAGGACAAGTACAGAAGAAATCAAATGAGATACAGTAGGCTGAAAATTTCATAGCTAAAAGTTGTAACAAAATGTATAGTAAATTGAACCCAGAACAACAAAAGCTGTTTACTGACAATATCATTTTTACATACAATAGGAGCTGTTCAAAGTGGAGGCTCCCAGCAAAACTGTAGGTATGATACGATCGCATGAGGTTCTGTACAATTTACTTTAACATCACTGGAAATGTTCCGATGACATCATTGGCAGCAAGAATTCTTGCCAACAGGTCGTCTTCATTACATACCGGTGTCCCGTAGATAATAGATTTGACATGACTCCATACAGTGCACTCGAGTGAACATGATATATACAAGATGCTCCAAATTTGTGTTTCTACTTTTTATCTAATAATTTTTAACAGAGACAATTACAGCCCACCACTGCCTGTTTTATTTTACTCCACTATGTTCTCTATCATACTCCGAAGTTTGACTTAACACCACAAAAACAATCTGTACATTGTATGTATGTATTTTAATGAGTAATTTGCGAGATGAGTCATGCCCTAAAACCTGATGTTATTGCTTTGTAATTACCTGCCAAAGTTATTATACATTTAGTTATCTAATTTGTAATCGATATACATATGGCCAAGACAATTAAGACAATGCTTAGGATAATAACATTTTTTGTTTTATAGAAATAGTTACGTAGAAAGAAGATCATTATAGTTGTAGTAATGAGCAAGTATCAATAACAAGTGAATGAAGCTAACCACTTATAAATTATTGTTTGTGGTTATGCTAACAGATGCAGGATATCTGTATGCTTTACAAATCTCATATCTTTTAAAATATGTTGGAAGAAATACAAAAATTTCCTGTTTCAAATTAAATAAAATTATGCAATTACAAGTAAACTGAAGGAAAGTATAAAACCAACTGAACTAGTTCCATAAGGCGATGTTTCCCTTGCAACAGAAACTTGTCGCTGGCTAAAAAAAACCTTTCATGCTATTGCTTTTATTTTGTCATTCAGAGAAAGCACCTGAACAATCCCGAAATATATGTGTTTCGGGTTATGTTAACAGAATAAAGAAACCAGAAACCAGAAAGGAGCCCAATACCTACAAATGATGTGGAAAACTCTACAGTAATAATTTTATAATTGAAAGTATCAAACCAAATGATGTGATTTCCTTGAAAATCTTATAAAAATTATTACCAAATAAATACAATGCATAAGTGAAGATTTTTCAAATGAAATTCTAATCAATTGAATATCATCATCTAGAACATTCATAAGAACAATTCTTGTTCATTCTGTAATACAAAAGAGAACACCAAAGAAATCTAACACAGCCAATGAGTACAAAACAGGCCATTTGGATATATCATTAAGTAATCAGCTTTGAAGATCATCAGTTCTACGTTTAAGGAACTAAGAATAACCCTATTAAAGTTACATGCTATATACCTTCTCGCAGCAAAAAAAGTTTAAGGGAGATGAAAATTAAAATTCGTACATGACAACATTTACGACTGTGTCTGTGTGTGCACATGCATACTAGGCTGGGTCGAAAAAGTCAATTTTTTGAATATTGAATTCTAATAGGGCTCAAAAGTTGAGTATTTCCGTGCTTATAAACAGAAAAATATCTAAAAAATCTTAAATTTTATCTTCAGTTCGCGCAAAGCACTTAAAGTTAGGAGAAAATGACAAAAACCATAATATTTTATATGTATGCTAAAATTATTGTATTAATGTGTATTTATGTATAAGGTTAAACACTTCAAGTTGTAAACCGGCCTAGAGCTGAATCTTGTAGTGTATAAATAAATAAATAAATAAATAAAAAATAAATTGCATCTTTTGGTTTCTAATAGAATGAAAGAACTTCATTTTAGCTGCTTGATAACAGGAAAACTATATTGAAACACCTTGCACAAAATTTTCAGTTCGCGCATAAGGCCCAAAATTTAATTATTTAGGTGAAAATTTGTTATTTTTACAGGTATACAAATATATGCAGTATTCTACTAAATCTAATAAATAAGATATTCATTGAGTGTTATTTATGTATTTAATTTTAAGTCACAATTATAAATGCTTAGTGGAGTTATTCTGTCAAAGATATTATCTATCAAGCATTGAGACAGCAGGTTCACGTCAAACAAACATGTTGCGACACGTCTCCTTACTCTTTCCGCGCGAGTCAAGAGGAAGGAAGCAGTGGCAGCGCAGACTTGTCTGTTGTCTATCAGCTGGTACTCAGCTTGCCTTGTGAGAACATATCGTTGCAGTGCATGGTTGTGAGAAATTACCAGTTAAAAATTTCGAACGAGTTGAATCAGATGAAATAAGTGTGAATGAAACTGATCTTAGTAAGGACCAACAGTACCTTCTGGATATTGTTAGAGCAATTCAGACAGGGCAGTGTGCTCCAGATCTAGCTATACGAAATCCTGGACCTCTCTGTCACTCCCGTTGGCAGACATGTGCAAACAGAGTCTAACGATAGTTCATTTCTCAAACAAGTCCAACAAACAAGGTCAGGATTCCTGTTAACTACACTGTGAAGACACATGCTCCTGTCTGGTTTCACATCAAGCGATATCAGTCAGTTAAATATGGCCCTAAACACATATTTAAAGTTATCCAAACAACGAGACATTTCCCAGACGACATTAAAGAAGTCATCGATCCTGTGATTCAGAGAAACGTGTTCTTCTCTCACCCAGAAAGCATGTTGTTGGCTATGATAGCGGATGAGAGGCAACACATACGAGAGTTCGGTTACAGGAGAGTACTATAAGCAAGAACTCAAAATCTGAAGGGAAAGTCTGTTAGAACATTTACAACACCCTCTCTGAATTTTGAAGCCACGGACTACACTGAGATGACAGATTGAACTGACTGTAAGCTGTTACCCCCTCCAATGATGGAAAGTCTGACAACAGATACTATTTCATCGGTTTTGCAAAACAAAACTCTGCCCGAGTTTGATTTCTTAAATTTTCCAAACCACACACAAGCTGTTGAAAGATATGTGAAACTTGTCACAGAGTTAGCAGGAAAAGTATGCGGACAAGAAAACAGAGATGGCTACATTAGAGCAACATTACTCTCAAGAACCAAATTGCCCAAATTTGATAGCAAAAATGAATTTCAGGTAATATCCTTGACGAAACCAACATAAATTTGCACGCCCTAATTGGTTGGGTGGTTGGGTAGAGCGTGGGTGGAACTCAGATTGCAGCCACCTCCTCGTGGTGAGTTCTGGACCATTTCATAAAAACCTTGTGAAATGGGGGAAGAGCGGCAAAATGGCATTCTATTGTAAAAATGGCATATACAAAGCCGCTCAATATAAAAAATATTAAGAAAAATACCCCGTTGTATTTATTTAAAATTTTTCAATTTGTATGTTCGTATAGCAGAAAAACACCCAATTTTCGCTTATATTTTTAAAATTTAGGCCTTATGCGAGAACTGGAAACGTTGTGCATGGTATTTAAATATAATTTTCCTGTCATCAGGCAGTTAAAATAAAGTACTTTTATTCTATTAGAAACCGAAAAATGCAGTAAAAATTATTTTATCAGACATATAAAATGTTATGGTTTTTGGTAATTTTCTTCTAACTTTTAAGTGCTTTGCGTGAACTGAAGATAAAATGTAAGATTTTTTTTTAGATATTTTTCCATTTATAAGCACGGAAATACGCAATTTTCGAGCCCTATTAGAATTCAATATTCGAAAAATTGACTTTTTCGACCCACCCTAATGCATATATACATGCACACACCTTATGTTGAAATGGTTTTAATAAAATTTTGAACATTCTTTAAATACTATTAACATTTGTTGTATGAAAATCACAACAATTTTAAACAAGATAATTGTAAAACGTGCAAAAGTTATGTTACTGTATTTCAAAATTTAACATTAATTATTCATTAAATTATTTAAAAAGCCACCAATTATTCTCTGTCATATGTTAGAACATAGTTAAAGGATTAATGTAAAACATATAAAGATGAGTTTTATTTTCGGCCTTTTGTTAAATGTTACCATTTCCAATTTTACTATTTTCCCCACTAAAAACATGCTTTCTTAATATAATTTAGTTTTTTTTTGCAGAAATTAGAAAAAAAAAACAGATGATTTCAGCAAATTTTCCTTGAATCTGCATACTTTGTTTGACTTACCGAAAAAATTTCATATTATTAAAAAATTTAGTTACAGAAATATAACACTCCTCAAACACAGTATCATGTTTGACAAAATGAAACACACACTAACAACTTTGACCTGTAAAAAAAACTATGTAACAAAAACACTCACCATGAGGTTTCAACCATTTTTTGGCATGAAGGTAAGTTTCGAGCATACGTTCATTGTACAGCATGTAGCCCATTGGTTCAGATATGATTACATCCACATTTTCTGGCAAGTCAATTTCTTCTATCTTACCAGCAATCACTACAATCTTCCCTTCTAAGTTATTGGAATTCACCAATGTCTAAAATAATATAAATAATTCATATCAATACATTGTCTTACAAGTAACCTTTAAATTAATTGCTGAAATTATACTGAATCTAATTTTCTACACAGTAACAAGTCACAGATTAGTCTGATGAATGCTTTTTCAAATTAAAAAACACAACATAAAATATGAAACATACCCTTACAATTCAATGAGAAAGAGGAAGTACAAACTCAATGGATCTCTTGACCAATGACATGCTGGGAGAACCAGCTGTTTTTGAACTAGCAATAGCTTGTTTGCCATTAGGCTCAATGCATTAACATGTTTGTTATATGATTTACACCAAACTGTGTAAAACACTGCTATATAATTAACGTGGTATAGTAGATATAACAACAGTTCATTGAAGAGTTGCAATTTTCATAATCTCCAGTGATTTTCAAATAAAAAAAATTGCATCGGAATGTCCAAAACTTCACAATCATGCCCACCGCATTGCATTTCTGTCTGTTTTTATTATGTATTTACTAATTAAAACAAGTGTGCACATTTCTTTGACAAACCACTACAATTCAAAAAAATTTATAGTACAAATCATTATCACAAGGTAATTTGTAGTCTTAGGCCTACTTCATTTAGCCTGCAAGGGAATAGGATTAAAAAGTAGATTATCATTTTTAACAGCGTCAAGGAATTTGAAGAAACCATAGGCCTGTTATGCTACAATCACACACTTTTAAGAGTCAATGTATAGATACAATTAAATGTTTTAATCCACCCAATTTACTTCTGCAAGTCAATGGACATGTAGGCTTACCTAGTGGTTTATGTTACCACTTGTGAGCAAATAAGAAATAACATCCTAAAATCACATACAAACATATTTAAAGGGAGGCATTGTTTGATTATACACTACAGTGGTTTCGTACTAAGATTATTTCACCTTTGCTGGGGTAACGGAGATGAATTTTAGTTCATACCACGTAGTACCAACCTAGGACAAATGGAGGAAAATTAATTTTTTAAATGAAAATAATTAGTGTACTCTCTTGATATTCCATCTGATTGGATAGGTATTAGTATTGTGTAGAGGTTGATTTACGTTCATGAGGGTATATGAATTTCTATAAAAGTGAAAGGTGGTTTCCTTGATAAAGATACATAAACTTTTTACTCATGTCTAGGAAATGTGTGTTAATATTAACATATCCATATGGATTTCCTTAACACTTTTAAGGATTGTTACAGTTCAATGAAACTAGTGCTATTAATAATAAAATGTTCTAGTTTTTTTTTATTTATTAACCATGAGTGTGCTTCAATAGAGAGAACTATAGGCCATTCGGAATAAAGTGAGCACTAAAGATTTAACCTTTGAAAAAAATCACTAGCCGTTACTGCATATACATCACCACTAACAAGAGTTACTTTACTGCTTGTATGGTTGGTAGCGATTTATTGTACGTAGTTCCGTGTATTTTCCTATTTGAATACGGCAG